>JAUMHH010161160.1:0-17585 GCA_032359455.1 Chlamys rubida | reverse complement strand
TATACAGTGTAGTCACGTGATGTGACAGTAAGTCACGTGATGTGTATATACAGTGTAGTCACGTGATGTGTATATACCGTGTAGTCACGTGATGTGTATATACAGTAGTCACGTGATGTGACAGTAAGTCACGTGATGTGACAGTAAGTCACGTGATGTGTATACAGTACTTAATAATGATAATATAAAGTTACATGATGTATATATATAAAGATACAAAATAAATATATGTACCATAAACACTAATAGAACAAAAAGCACTAATAAGGCATATAGGATCAATACAAATAGGAAGCACCTTAATAATGGGAATGTTATAAGAATACAGACAATCACAATGAACCTGGATAACATATAAACAGGTGTGAAGATAATCAATGGACAATTTGTATTTCAATCTGTTTGCTCCACTAAAATCAGTCATTGTCACAATATTTCAATATTTGCCAGCTTGAAAGGATTGTTCCTAATTACAATGTGCAACTTTTGAGGATAGATAAACAGATCGAGAATTACAAACTAACGCCGATACCTTGTTTGATCAACGGTAGACTATCATTATCAATAGTTGTGCAGAGTAATTCTTCATCTGTTAGTGGGTGGGTTTTTTAATTGTAAAGATCAAATCCTTTAAAAAAACATTAACTGTTTATCTATATCACAAAACATGAGGTGTTTTCAGTATTGAGACAGCCTCTTCGACTAAAATTGGTTGGTTAATTTTTAGGGAGTGAAGCACAACTTTTGCATTTTCCAAGTGAATACCAAGTGTTATTTCTGGTATTTATGTCACCCTGGTAAAACCCTAGCTGCTTCCTACCAGCTCGGCTAGGGAGAGTTTCTCTTTAGTTCACTTGTTAGAGCCTAAGCCTAGTAAACCAGAGGTCCTGGGTTCGATTCCTGGCGGAGGCATTGAAAAAATAATGACCTCCGATACATTTAATCAATTGCCTTTTAAAGACTACAAATTTAAAAGGTATTTACTAATGCATAAACTAACATATAAACATATTAACGAATCTTTCGGAAATATCAATTCATGATTATGGATAATAATTCAATACATAAGTACCATTTACCACCAAGTATGTACACAACTAGACGAGTAGAACAAACACTACAGCCAGAAAGGTCTCGGCCAATCAGAAGCTATGGCGACAATCTGGTTTATAGGCCCTGAATAATATGTCCTTATTAACCATGTAGAAGATCCAAGTACCATTTCAATGTTTAAACAGTACCAATAGAACAAAAAAGATAACCACACAGGATTACCATCTATGATTTGGGATCGGGGTAATATGGATTTATCAACAGCAAACATCCACAAAGTACCATTTACAATTGAAACAAACTCTCACAAATCAGAAAGAGCCATGTAATGTAGTTTGGATGGTAATATCACCCTGTTCTATTTTTAGTAACAGTGACCTTGACCTTTGACTGATGGCCATCTTGGATTCCTGATAACATGGTATTCATGTTGAATGCCAGTCATATACCATCACATTAACACTGGTGGATCAGAAAGAGCAATACAAAAGTACAAAGTGTTTTGACAGCACATCCTCTGTTCAATTTTAGTAACAGTGACCTAAACTATTTAAACAGTAAACCACTTTTTCCCCCATCTCCATACAACAGCTTCATGTGTCAAATACCATGTAAAATTTAAGAAATTTAAGACTTCTAGATTCTGGTACACATAGTAAGCTCTTGAAACAAATGTGTAGACAGACACCATTAATAACTGGCACCCACATTTCTGATGCAGACCCTTACTACAAGCTGCCTTCTGCCTCCCCCACCACAACCCAGCTCCCTCATTAACCCATTAATCGTATGTGGATCCAGAGTAGCACTTGCTTACAATGTTCATATTGTGTATACAACATAGCCTATTTAAGATGATCATTTATGAATAATTTGTTTGTGTGTTTTCAAGAAATCACTTATTTCTCACATGACAACAGTAACTTATATTTCCTTTAACCTTTTTGGCCCTTAAAACATTCAAGTTAAAAGGCCATGGCCCCATTAAAAAAAGGGAATAAGCCATGTATAACATACTGAGTGAAAATCAATGAGTATAACAACATAGTATTTATACTGAGTATAACAACATGGTATTTATACTGAGTATAACAACATGGTATTTATACTGAGTATAACAACATAGTATTTATACTGAGTATAACAACATGGTATTTATACTGAGTATAACAACATAGTATTTATACTGAGTATAATAACATTGTATTTATACTGAGTATAACAACATAGTATTTATACTGAGTATAACAACATAGTATTTATACTGAGTATAACAACATGGTATTTATACTGAGTAGGGACAACAACAAGGTCCTGATCCCGGCATCACTAGAAATGTCCAAACCTAGTGGCTGTTTAAGTGTTTTATGTGAAACAGTATAGGTACAACCATCTTCACTAACCAAGAGTTACGATCCGGTACCATCCAGTCTATCTACTCTTGTTGAGAACGTCAGTGAGCGTGACCCCTGAGTATCGAGGATGAGGTACAACACTCCCTATAACTAGACAACATTACAAGTGAATGTAAAGCACCAAACACACTATAAACAACAGTTATCATAAAAGTACATTTAGTCTTATTTCTAGTACATGTTATAAGCTACAGTGGATTACCCAGAGACTACAATTCTGAGCATGATACCAGTACAGACTTCCACCATTCACTACCAAATGATGGTCTCAGAAGACTCTACTCTCTGTAGACTGGATTTCCCCACTACGTGTGTATCAGGTGAGCCCTGGGTAGTGATTGGGACATTATCAATGTCTGTCTCTAACATTTCCATCCTGTCCTCCACAACATTCCCTCTACAGACAGTCTGTGAGTTCACCGTGCTGGCTTGTTTTGGAGCACCTGGTGCCTGAGGAAAGTGGCAAATCTGATTGTCTGGCTTTTTGTCCCTATTTGCTATAGGATTTTTTGATGGCATGCGATCGCGGAAATTCTGTATTTTTCGCGGACTTTGAGTGAGCACAGTTAGAGAACAAGGTGTCATCTGTTGTGAAGCTGACAAGGAGGGATTTCTCAGATGAACACTTTTAGCAGCTGGATGAGAACTGTGTAGAGGTTTTCCATTATCAGCAACTTTAACAAGCTTAGGAGCTGATACTGAGGGATTTCTGACAGGGCTACTTTTACTTGGTGGATCAGGATAGTGTGCAGTCTGTACACAGCTTGAAGCCCTTTTAGGTGCTGATATAGAGGCATTTCTGACATGACCTCTTTTACTTCGTGGATCAGAATTGTGTATAGGGTTTAAGTTACACTGAGCCCCCACAGGAGAGGAGACTGAGCTTGTGACCTTACAAAATGAGATTGACTCTTCTATACTATCTGGAAACACACTACTGACGGTTTTCATTTTGCTTGTAGAATGAAATGCTGTATGATTAATTCTAGATGAATCAGTTGGTTGCTGGTCTGTACTAAGTGACCTCGCTGGTTGCTGGTCTGTACTAAGTGACCTCGTTGGTTGCTGGTCTGTACTAAGTGACCTCGCTGGTTGCTGGTCTGTACTAAGTGACCTCGTTGGTTGCTGATCTGTACTAAGTAACCTCGTTGGTTGCTGGTCTGTACTAAGTAACCTCGTTGGTTGCTGGTCTGTACTAAGAGAGCTCAGTGGTTCTTGCTCTGTACTAAGTGACCTTGGTGGTTGTGGGTCTGTACTAAGTGACCTCTGTAATTGTTCTTTATAGAGTTGTTGTTTTGCATCATTAGATGAATCTATACCAAAGCTACTGGAATGTGTTTCTGATATAAAATCTGATTTGTCGGAATGATGTCTATTGTTGAGATGTGGAAACACAGATTCCTCTTTCTGTAACTTGTCAACCGATTCTCTGTCCTGGATGTCTCTGGATAAATTGAGTTCCTCCAGGGTAGGGCAGCTTTCCATAGCAATAGTGCTGCCTTGCCTAAGTGTCTTCCGTCGTCTTCCCCGTCTGGTTGTCACGTTAGGACTGATTTCCATGTCAGGTTCTTTGAGTATGTTACCGGTAAACCCTGGAGTGTTTTCAACCTCCTGACTCCTCACATCCATACTCATGTAGTCCGACACACTGGACATTGTTCCTACACTACCCCAAACCTTAGCAGCACTTGTGTGTGTGGGGAGTGAGGACAGACACACTTCCTTAGGTACTGCATACATAGGTAAATGAGAGGCAGCAGTTCTACTGGCATCTGAAGAAATGATAGGATTCATGGACTTAATGCTGTCTAACTCCACATACCCAGGGGACACAACCCTGTCACCAGTCTCTGTGGTGCCAGGGCTGTCCTGCCTAGAAGACACCATCCCTTCATTTGTATTTCTGAAAGCATCAAGTTCCACATACCCAGGGGACACAACTCCATCACCAGTGTCTATGTTAGCGTTACCATGGTTGTTCTGCCTAGAGGGTACAGCCTCTACAGTTGTTTTTCTGATAGGGTCGAATTCCACATACCTAGGGGACACAACTGTCTCTGATCCTGTGGTACCAGGGCTGTCCTGATTAGCAATGGACTCCTTACTTACATATGTTCCCACTCCTTCCTTATGACTGTCAGTCGACATTTCAAACTTATCAGCAGTGATACTGTCACATATAACAGGTTTGACACCCGGTGCCCCCTTCCTTAGAACATCCAGTTTCAGGCGACCGTTACCAAAGGTCACACTTTCAGTCATATCAGTCCTAACATCACAGCTTGTGATTCCACTCCGGTGATAAATGTTTACCTCCCTTTGCTGTGGCTGTCGCTCCTGCAGTGGAAGGCTATTGTAGGGGTCACTGTCAGGGCCCTGTAGGCGTGTGACTTTGGACACAGTACGCGTTAGAGCTGTAAAGGGTTTGGCTGTCACTGCACGGCACCATCCCAGACTGCCCTTCTGTGGACTGACAACTGATGAGGATTGTAGGTTGGTTATGATGGGTGGGTGAGCTACAGAGTTAGTTGTGTGACTTTCATCAGCATACCTGCCGCTCATTGACTTTGTATTATCCCTTTTCTGATCTACAGTTTTCTTTACCTTATTGTTCTTTGAAACATCAGTTACCTGATCCTTAAGAGAACTATCTATGATCTCTATGGGAACACTTGGAAAGTCCTGGGTATTACACTCGGAGATGTCTGGAGACAAGGAGTCTGGGGGAGGAGGTAGGTCTGACTTTGTGTAGTCCAGGAGCAGGGATGGTATCTCCGGGGGTGGGGGCAACGGCAGGTCCTCATCACTCTCTATAACAGAACTAGAACAGGACATAGATTTGGTGCTGTGGTCATCTGTAGCAGGAAAAGGGGGGATAACTCTGTATCCAGGATCTGATTCTACGGAGTTCAAGCTGATGGAGTCCAAAGATTGGTAAACATTTCTCTGACCAGGATCAGACAGTGCTGACCGGTTGCTTCGGCAGTCCACCATAGGTCGATGTCCACCTCCAGACTGGCCAGATCCTATACTGACCGAGTCAGGAGCTGACCGGGGGTATATGACATTGTAGCCAGAGTTTGAGTCCACAGAGGAGCTATAGTTTACTAACCCAGAACGAGGCTTAGGAGGAACAGGAGGAGGCTGGGAGGACTTTTTCACTTGTACAATGGCTTTCTTTGTCGGAATTTTACGCGGCAGAGCATACACTACAGAAGTCACAGGTTGGGTCATCTTAGAGTGATCTTCATCATCAGTTATTTCTGATTTGACAGATGACGTGTCACTATCTGTAACCCATGGTAATGGCATCACTGAATAAGGGTGGATGAGCCTGCAATGTAACATAAAGTTGTGATTCTACTTTTGATTTAATAAAGCAGCATTTGGTAAAGTCTTATTATAGACATGAGCTATGTATATTTATTGTGTTATATAAGCTTCCCTCTTGTAAAAGGAATGTCAAAACTCACAGTATTGTGATTGAATTTAACAAACATGTATTTTATTGTAGGTGTACTTTCAGTTTGAACACTTTGCAAATTCTGAATAGGTATATTTTGTAACTTTCGCCAGCAACACAGCTTATTTGGTGTCAAAGTAAAGAGTGTGGGTGGTTGGGAGCTTGTGTGTGGTGTAAGAGTGTGGGTGGTAGGGAGCTTGTGTGTGGTGTAAGAGTGCGGTTTTAGGGAGCTTGTGTGTGGTGCAAAAGTGCGGTTCGTAGGGAGCTTGTGTGTGGTGTAAGAGTGTTGGTTTTAGGGAGCTTTTGTGTGGTGTAAGAGTTAGGTGGTAGGGAGCTTGTGTGTGGTGTAAGAGTGTGGTTTTAGGGAGTTTGTGTGTGGTGTAAGAGTGTGGGTGTTAGGAAGCTTGTGTGTGGTGTAAGAGTGCGGTTCGTAGGGAGCTTGTGTGTGGTGCAAGAGTGCAGTTTGTAGGGAGCTTTTGTGTGGTGTAAGAGTGCGGTTCGTAGGGAGCTTGTGTGTGGTGTAAGAGTGTGGTTTTAGGGAGTTTGTGTGTGGTGTGTAAGAGTGTGGGTGTTAGGGAGCTTATGTGTGGTGTAAGAGTGTGGGTGTTAGGGAGCTTGTGTGTGGTGTAAGAGTGTGGGTGTTAGGGAGCTTGTGTGTGGTGTAAGAGTGTGGGTGTTAGGGGGCTTGTGTGTGGTGAAAGAGGGTGGGTGTTGGGGAGTTTGGGTGTGGTGAAAGAGTGTTGGTGTTAGGGAGTTTGTGTGTGGTGTAAGAGGGTGGGTGTTAGGGAGCTTGTGTGTGGTGTAGGTATGTGGTTGTGTTGAGAGTGAGGAGTATTTTGTACCTGCTGTTAGCAGCATAGCTGATGTCCTCGTTACTACTGAGTGATGGAACACGGACAGAGTTGAGGGGGATCTGGTACTCGCTCAACTCCTGTAAAGGTAAAATCATATATCTCAGTATACATTGAGAGCAAGGCATCATTGTACAGTATATACAGCTATGGAGGATCACACTATGCTGACAATCAAATTTGCCAAAAAAAGAGGCCATTAGTCGATCAATTAACATAAAGTATATCTTCATATAAGTTCAAGGTATGACTACCACAAAACTTGCAACTTGAGATGAAGTTTATCCTTATGTAATACTATGAGAAAATGTCATTATAATTGGTCAAATATAGTTATAGAGAATTTATCTAGAATGAGTAAAAAGGGCAATAACTTGGGGGGGGGGGGGGGAGTCGAAACCGAAAAATAAATACAATGTGTGCAATTCCACCATGGTCTGATCATGTATATAGTTTTATTGAAATCAACTTGGTAGTTAAGGTGCTAACTAATACTCTTTGGCCTGGGGCTGCACATTTATGTTTTAACAACATATAATTACCTTCACCTTACGAATGATTGCTGCCAAATTTAGTCAAACCCTCTCAGCAGTTCTGTATTATTAGTGTTTCATGGAGAAGTTGACAGAATGACGGACACAGATACTGCACTGTGGCAACAGCTCACTTGGCTCTTTAGACTAGGTAAGCTTAACCATTGTTACTGAAACTTACCAAAATAGGTGACACATGGCTGTTCTTATTGGTTCTAAGTGTCGGAGAGGCAAACGTACGTACTGGTCTCTGTTGCATATGAAATAGAGAATGAGAGATTATTCTGAGGGATGTGCAGATGAATACAGGTGAACACTGTCATTACAATGTATGCAGTAAGAAATTCCAGTTATGTGTTACTTTTCGGTTGCAACTGTTAGGAAATAGACATTTTCATACCTGATATCACATTTTAGATTGAGAATATAAGGAACACTATCTCTGAAATAAAAAAGAAGAAAAACTGTGCCTTTTCACTTGGAAACCGATATTATTTAAAAGATTTTAACAAAATAAATTATAAGAATTCTGTGCAATTAAAACATGTGGAAAGGAATTCTCTTCTGAATAGGGCGATAATAATTGCACACAGTAATATTCCTCCTTTGACTTACAACAGGTGTAGAGTTCTCCTTGTCACTGTTTTGATGCTGGAGTTTTGGAGGTGTCTTTCCAAACGTAGAGAAAGGAGAATCCAGGAATCCGCCATTCTCCACAGAAAGTCGCTTTGACTTGGGTCGTTTGATGGCAGTGAGGTGTGAGAATTCATCCGGCTCATTAAACACATTGAAGTTTCCAGTGTTCTGTGACAGGTGGGGACTCTGGATCTCCTCAGACCCTCGGTAATATTTCTGTTAGAATTAAAATGTACTATTTACAATGTGACAGGGGGGACTCTGGATCTCCTCAGACCCTCGGTAATATTTCTGTTAAGATAACACCACAGTAAATATTTCTGTTAGAATTAGAACGTACTATTTACAATGTGACTGGTGTGATCTCTCGTCCGATTCACAGTAATGTTTCTGTTGGTGTCGGACTGTGGTCAGTATGGTAGAATTAGAAATACAGTCAATGAATTAACATCACTTTGCAAATGTAACAGAGATCACTTTTCCAAGTCTCTTTAGAAATTTATAACAAACCTAGACAATTCATGCTATCTATAGGAAGGCTAAAATAACATGAATTTAATAGGATTTGATACACCACTGAATTTAAATAATTCTAGAATGAACTTTAATCTTTATTTGTCAACTAGAAAACATACCTGTGACAATTTTCTTTTGTTCCAGAGCTTCATAAATGTCTTGAAGTAAACTTTCTTCTTGGGAGATGACATCTGATTGTAAATCTTGTGTTTCTAAAAAAAAAGCATGAACGACAAATTACAGTAAGACAGAAAGAGTTGTCTCCCCTAGTCAACAACTGAAATTATTTGAGAAAAAAAAGATGATTTCTTTATAACCAATGTTCTTATCTTAAATTATAGCAGCTCAATGACTGCTCACCTTAAGACACAAATGGATATAATTTCAAGTAGTGTTTAAAACTTTCCAATGTTTTTTTTTTGTAAAACTTTAAATGATAATATATATAGCTCTGTAAGTTTCTCAACATTTATTGCAAACGTGTTGAGCTGTTGTTTTATAATGTGATATGTATTTCTAAAAAGATGGAAATAAAAAATATGAAAAACTACTGTAAAGTAGCTAGGCAGGTTATGTTGATTTGTCAGAAACTCCTGATCAGAGTTATAGAAATGTAACTATTACTACCAAAAGGTAACAGTTTAATACTTCATTTGAACTCAGTTTTTAATCATTGATGTTAAACTGTTTTCTCACCATCCTTTCTACAGATGTTATGTAAAGCTTCCGTTAGTCACTGAGTTAACTTGCCAAGATATAAACCTCTTACCTCCTCCTCTATCCAGGTGTGAAATTCTACTTGTTTGTTTAGGAAGTCATCCATTGATATCTTGTCTATAAAACAATACAAGATGTTGAACTTTTAGTAATATGTATTTTGAAATTCAACAAGTATATTGATAAAAAAAAGTGTATCGATAGTCAATATGTATATATAGTGTACCTGTAAGTATTGAACTTTTATTGATATGACATTGGCCAACTCAAAAATATTTCTCTGTTATTTCAAAAATAATCATAATCTGAATCAATATACACACGCATTTCTGTTAACATCAAGGCCAACAAATGTGAAATGAAATCAGCATTTCATTTAACAAGAATGCACAAGAAAAACAACTTTCCATGGATTCTCATTTAAAGTCTTATCTAATTTATACACCATTGTACTAAAAGTAACACTGTTGTACCAAAAATATAAAGATTTTACTAGAAAATATTGCTAATCTCTGGGCAAGTAGCACATATGTTGTTTGTTTAAAAATGGTATTCATGCATATTTGTGTATATAATCAGAATTGAAATAAAAAAAATTGTAATACACATTTAAACAGCAGCTTCGTCATTAAACTAACCCAGACCAGGTATCTACTGTAAGTCCTTTTTATCAGATTACATCTAATACACATGTAATACAATTGTAATGTGTTTGTTTGGGGTTTAACGGCCTCGCAACAGCCAGGGTCATGTGAGGACAGGTGCCTAGGTAGACACAACAGCCAGGGTCATATGGGGACAGGTGCCTAGGGAGACAACAGCCAGGGTCATATGAGGACAGGTGCCTAGGTAGACACAACAGCCAGGGTCATATGAGGACGGTTGCCAAGGGAGACACAACAGCCAGTGTCATATGAGGACAGGTGCCTAGGTAGACACAACAGTCAGGGTCATATGAGGACAGGCGCCTAGGGAGACAACAGCTAGGACCATATGAGGACAGGTGCCTAGGGAGACAACAGCTAGGGCCATATGAGGACAGGCGCCTAGGGAGACAACAGCCAGGGCCATATGAGGACAGGTGCCTAGGGAGACAACAGCCAGGGTCATATGAGGATAGGTGCCTAGGGAGACAACAGCCAGGGTCATATGAGGACAGGTGCCTTGGGAGACAACAGTCAGGGTCATATAAGGACGGGTGCCTAGGGAGACACAACAGCCAGGGTCATACGAGGAAGGGTGCCTAGGTAGACAACAGCCAGGGTCATATGAGGACAGGTGCCTAGGGAGACAGTGCCTGAAACAGAAAGTAGATAGAAAAGAAAAAGACAGGAAAGAGTGTTGCACTGGGGGCAACAGAACAATTTTGGTCTCTTCAATGTCCCTTTCATGTCCCCTTCGTAGAAGACACGGAAGAAAATTCCTGATTCTACAGGGTTCCCACATTAGTCGCCTTTAACTTTACACAGGCAGTGGGATACAACATGTCTATTCTTGTTTTCCTCAATGTCCCCTGAAAAGAAGACAAGGAATTAAAGAAACCACCCCTGATTCTGCAGGGGCTCCGCAAGTATGAAAATTTTGATTTCAAATGTGACAACATTACAACAGGAAAAGATACACTGTATACAGTATTACAAAGTGTGTTCCTTCCTATAGAGAGATCTTCTTGTAAATAGTTATACATGTATATATATATACTTTGTTCCTTCTTTTTCCTGATGAGCTCCTCACGTTGTTTTTCCCTACGCGTGAGTCGGCGGGCCAGAGTCCGCTGTGTCTGACTGGCCTGATTCATGTCATCCCCGGAGGAATCTATATGTAGAAGAAATAATTGATAAACAAGGACAATATTTGTATGCCAGTTACATATACACAAGGTGAAACAGCCTAGCCACAGCCTTGTAGCTGATCATGATCATTGAATTAAAAAAAGGCTTTTAGGAGACCACTGCCTTGAAACTGATTACAATAAATTCTTCACAAGAAAGCTAAGTATGTACACTTATCAAGTATAAATATTACAAAACATTTGCTATAACCATTCCGAGGGATTGTAACTTTCAGGAAACAATATACCTGTCTCCTCCACACTGCTTGGCTGCGAGTCTGATGAACTGCACACAAACTCTTCATCACTGTACTGATATTGTAGTTCCTTCTTCGTTTTTGTTGCCAATACTTTGGAAGATCCATCTTTTTTCTTTTTGTGGCTCTTTGGAGACTGTGAATGTTCATCAGCTACTGACAAAACTGTTCTCTTCTTATTCCTAAGTAATTATATAAAAAATCTTTTCATTCACCCTTTTGGAATGATATACATTTAAAATCTAGGAATTGTCCTTTCTCTTTTATTAGACAATGCGAAGACAGACCATATTCTGAGCTTTTACATGTGTAGTAGGACGAGGAATAGTGATAAAGATTGTGCTGTCGCTGGGGCTTGAACCTTGGCTCTCAGCCCGATGCTCTTCTGCTGAGCTAAAGGGAAACTTCCTACAGCTGATGCTTGTAAGGCGACCTAATCAATGCACACTGTAATCACCAACAGTCACATACAGTTGAAACTGTTGTTCCAGTGGATGTTTGTCCTCTGGTTCATTTTTAGTTTCTTGAGAGGTTCTCCCTGACCTAGTCAGTAAGATATGTCACCCTGGTAAAATACTAGCCGCTGCCTACCGACTCGGCTAGAGAGAATTTCTCTTTAGTTCATTCATTAGAGCGCAAGACTAGTAAAAAGCCAGAGATCCCTAGTTCGCCTCCTAGCGAAGGCATTGAAAAAATAATGACCTCTGTTAAAGATTAAGCAGCTAGTCTTTTATCAGGGTAACATATACTCAATCGCCCTCCAGGAAAGGACTTATCTCCAGTTTTGTTGGGGGTCAACTTTTACAGCAATTCTTGTGAAAGTATCGTAGGTATTTACCATCTTGTCAATATTTCCAGGGTCCCTATATATGTGAGCGCCTTTGTAAAAGAAGTCATTTTTTATGCCTCTGCTAGAAGTCGAACCCAAGACATTTGGTTTACTAGTCTTGCACTCTACCAAATGATGTATCATATCGGTAGGAAGCAGTCTTGGGAGACATATGCATGCAATGAAAATTATTTTTGGCAACATATTTACTGTCGGTTACCAGGCTTTTTCCCTACATAATTTAAACAGTATTTTGTCAATTTCATCTGATATCTTCCAAAATTTTAAATGGTCAAAAATTATTGTTAACTAAATCAAGGAAAATCATTTGCTGATGAAAGAAATAACTTTTCTTCTTAGTCCCTGATATAAGTGTGGTGAAAGTAGAATAATTAATATCCAAATAAAACAAAGTCCAAGTTTTGTATTAGAATATTGAATATAGAGTAATGAGCCATTAATTTCGCATTTAGCATTACAGTCCTTGATCCATATTCATGAAACTTTCTCATGCTCAAACTCACATTCTGTGCTCAAACCCAATTTCTTATTCTGGAGATTTATTAATAAATTAAATCACATTTTGTACATAAAAATATGGAAAAATTGGATAGACTATAAACAGTAATATTATTAAACACAAACTATTTTATTGTGACACCTAATTTAGCGAGGTTCAAGAAAGTTGACTTGAGCACACAAACCTTGCTTGAGCATGAAAATAGTTGCATGAATACGGACCATGCGCAAAAATTAAAACTTAAATGATTGAGACTGAGAGTCCATTTACCATCTGTAAAACCAATTCTCATAACATGCAACATTCTGTCCGTCTGGTGATTTGATTAAAATTGAAGTTTTCATTTAAATTTCACTTCAATATATGCCAATGCCAATGTACCGAATGAAGGTAATAAAGCACTGGAAGCCGTCTTGGTTTGGCTGAACGTCTCAAATCGCGGGCACCTGTTCATGACCATTAATTACTAGCTTAACGGTTTAAGGTAAGATTTACGAGATATATCATTTATAAACAACACAACTTTCTGATCAGTTAATGCAATTGCCGCGGGATTCTGCCACAAAATTACCTGAAAATATCCATGTGTCATTCGCTCTTCAATCAAAACAAAACTGAATTTTTCAATTTGGCCGCCTCATCGTTCAAACTGAAAGTGATCACAACAACGCTTTAACACATTGAAACAGCGAATTGACTTTCAAGTATATTAATAACAACGACTAGCGAAAATCAATATATTTTACGAATCGGTATTTGTAATTGAAACGGAAATATATAGAAAACTATTTTTGTTTCGCTTTTGTTTTTACAACAAAGTTCAGTAAAAACTTCGAAAAATATTCCGTATGTAAACTGAATATCAAGTTTATATTTAAAACATTTAAAAGGGTTAACATTTGATACTATGTACTTAATTATATACCGTTCCGGAAATTAGCTAACCCAAATAATCGTCTTGGATGTGTTTGGATGCAAGTAGCTAATACATGGTGATTCTTATAAAATCTTGATGAATAGAGTGTAATGATATAGTATTTTGATCGGAGTGTGAAGAATTGACAGTCGCCAGCTCGCACTGTCTGGGATATGAAGCTCGGGATGCTCTCGAGGTCGACTATAGGTCGGATATGTTGGGAACTTGCGGCACAGTGCAAATCATGGACTGGACTTGTTGCCCATAATAGGCCTGCAGGTGCCCGTCATAGTCGTCCGCTTACTACAGATGCGTCAAACGTCCGGCATCTGACTCTGAACAATCTAGATCACTTCTTACAATCATACGACACGTTCATGTTGGATTGTGACGGGACATTGTATGGTACCGATCATGTGACCGAAATTCCAAATGTGCCAGAGGCAATATATAAATTACGGACCATCGGCAAGCATCTGTTGTTTGTGACGAACAACAGCATGCATTCAAACGAGCGCTATGTCAATAAATTCAGGGAAGTTGGATTTGAAGCAAATGAATCTGACATTTTCGGTGTGGCCAATGCCGCCGCAGTATATTTGCGACACATTGCTAAGGTGGAGGGGAAAGTATATGTAGTTGGTGGGCAAGGTATGAAGCAAGAACTGGACAAATACAGATTAGAAAATTTTGGAGCAGGACCGGATCCTGACCAGGCATCCTGGGACCCGAAACAACTACTTCAAATGGAATTTAGAGATAATGTGCAAGCAGTGCTGGTTGGTTTTGATGAACACTTTCACTACAACAAGATCTTCAAGGCCTTGAGCTATCTCTGTGATCCAAAGTGTCTCTATGTGGCTACTAATGTAGTGGAGACAGCCGTAAAGATTGGAAGTGGGCGAGTTCAGCCCACCACAGGTGCGTTAATACAGGCAATATCGGTACCGGCAAAACGGGAGCCTTTAGTGGTTGGCAAGCCAGGAACGCTCTTACTAGACTGTATCCGACATAAGCATCCGGATATCGACCTAAGCCGGACAGTGTTCATAGGTGATGGCCTTCGGTCCGACATTGCCTTTGCAAACAACGTGGGGGTGGACTCCGTACTCGTGTTGACAGGATCTGGAGCCCTGGACAAAATAGACGGTCCAGATGTCAAACCAACATATGTTATGGACTCTTTTGAACTGTTTTCAAAGATATGATGGTGAAATATCTTGATAGACAATGTGAATAAAAACATTATTTTGCTTTTTTTGCTTTTTGTTTACCTGTACAAGTAAACACCAGAGCTTATCTATGTGGCGAAATCAAACCAAATTTGCCCATCCAGTCAAAACACTCGCGATATCTTCTAGAAAATATTCTATTTTATTTTAATTCGGTAAAACTCTTCAAGTAATGGGGTCAGTCAGTCTGATGTTGGGATACTTTCTACCATGGATGTCCATTACATAGCCAGGGTTTCCAATTGGATAGGTTGTAAAGCTATGCTGTCACACATGTCGGGGTTTAATAAGGATAAAGTGGCTATATCATAATACTTCAATCGGACATGGTCAAAACACAATAAAAGTGTTATACAATGTCAACCAATTGCCTGTACACAACATTAATTATCAACATAAAACAATACAAAATATCTAGATTACCTTTTTAAAACAAAATTTAATTTCAAGTGATAATACAGTAGTTTAGGCCACAAACAATAGACTGTCTAAGCCAACGGAAATTACACACAAACATGTTCCACTTACAAACATCACTCACAAGAACAAACAACACTCTCTCCACAGTGTAGCACAATACAGATTGAACAGTATTCTAGGGAAGACGTAGCATTCCCTCAGTGATATTACAGACACACCGTTAAAGAAGATGACCTGGATTTCTAACATGTCAAAAACACCATCAGAATTACGTAAAATGTTTGGCACACATCATCTGTACGAGATTATTAACTCCTTTTACTGAGGAGTACACAAGTTGTTGATCTATCCTAGTGACAATGACTAGGATATCCTGGAAGTTACCCAACATATAGCAACATGCTTCACACACTCTTTTCATGTTCAGAACTTGGGACAGTAAATGCTTTCCAAGGCCGGCATATTAGTTAATATTTCTGTCCAGTATATAGAATTCTGATAAGCTTCTGAAAACACGTAATAAATCAAAGTCATGAAAGTACTGTTAACCAATTCTTTTTAGCATGGTATTATGTTATTATATAAATGTTATTTTGATGTTGTAAATTGAGTATGAACTGTATGGAGAAGTACTTCTCTAGTATACATATTAAAACAGGTATAATGTTCAAAATAAAGAAACGGAAGCTTTACAAATACAGAGGTTTACATTTGTTCAAACATTTCCTTCATGTTATATATACATGTAGTAGTTATTCAAAATTGTGAAATTTTCCCAAAAACATAAATGTATCGTTGTTCCTTTGCTATTTGTCGATTATTTCATATTTTCGTGTTTTGCTTTTTCTAGCAAAGCTTTACTGGTACTACAAATGAGTAAGAAAACAGATTGAATATTCCTATTGATATGGAAAATATGGGAAGCAAAAAATCTGACTTTCAGACCTTCAATTTCATTTGTTTTTGAAAAAAAGTACATTTGTATAGATAAGGCTTGGGTTATGTTGCCAGCATTGGAAGCATGTTTAAGATGAGTATTGTCCACTAAAATTAGTATAAAACTGTCTGACAATAAGGAGAGGAGAGCCAACAACAGCAAATCTGTTTTATGTACACGGTTTGATCTTGTTTTTGAAAGTATATGTTAAGTCTACAAAATTAAAAAGTACAAACACAATAGCTCCCAAAATATTAAAAAGCCAAAACAATACTGCAACTACATGAATAATATTAAAAAGTGTAAGAAATAAAACTCATATATTTCCCTCCAAGTTACATAAAATTATATATATGTGAAAAGAGTAATGATGGCTGTCATGATGAATGTCACTAGCCTATAGGCATCTAAAAAACAAATTAATAGTTCACTGTAAATTATACTGTCATGTATACCAGTACATTTCACTGTAAATTATACTGTCATGTATACCAGTACATTTCACTGTAAATTATACTGTCATGTATACCAGTACATTTGCACTTAATTTTGTAATAACCATATTATGATAACTTAATGTACTTAATAACTAACTGTGATTATCATGGACTACAATACTATGTCTTTATTCCCTTCCTATAAAAAATACAGTGTACTACTGTAAATATTCATACAAGAATATTCAATAAAACACAAAAAATCAAAAAAAATATCTAAACACATATTTGCATATTGAGGAGTAAATATTTTACATGTAAAAAACATTGCAATATTTAATTGAGAAACAGAAGAAAAGTTTTACAAACCTTGCTGATTGTAAACATATTAAAATGATCTTCCACATTGTATCAACATTTCATCGATAACAGTGAAGGGCGCACTAAGTACATCAGGGATATTGTCAACACATTATGTCTAACAGTTACATCAAGCTCTTTAGTCAAGTATATTATCATAAATTATTAAATCTTTCTGCAAAACTTGTAGAAATATTAGACAAGTCAACACGTGACAGGGTTGTGTCAGATATATTAAATATATTAATCCCCCCCTCCTCACTGGGTAATAGTAATAATATAGTAGACAATATCTTATATCGAAATAATTTCACTGATACAAGACATTTATTCTCATACCAATATGATCTGTGAAGATAATTTAACGCCTTTGCATTGTGTTCTATATATCAACCTGGATACCTGTCGGTCCACAAGGCATTTCTATAAAGGTACACTACATACAAACTGGGGACTAGAATGTAAATGATTGTATCACAAAAAGTTAACAAATCAATGACTACACAAAACAACAACATGATATACAACAGTTAAGTCTTGTTTGTAGTAAGTCATGATTGTCTGGGATCTTTGATATCAAGGCTAATATAGTTGGTACCTGAGCTCGGGTCACTGGGATCTTTGATATCAAGGCTGATATAGTTGGTACCTGAGCTCGGGTC
>JAUMHH010161138.1:0-12911 GCA_032359455.1 Chlamys rubida | reverse complement strand
TAGAATGACAGTATCCATTACAATGTGTAGAATGACAGTATCCATTACAATGTGTAGAATGACAGTATCCATTACAATGTGTAGAATGACAGTATCCATTACAACATTTTACAAGGGGTGACATTTGTGAACATGTATCTGAAGTTTCAGGACACTCAGATGAGAAATTTAATATGCAGAGCAAAACACCAAAATTCTCTTAGAAATGATGATGTTTTTTATTCCTGAAAGTCGAAGATACATATAACAGGTGAAGGTAATGAATGCGAAGGTGAAGTTTCATTACAATCTGTCAAGCAATAAGATTGTTAAAGGCAGATAGCTATACCAGTGTATAATCATCACAAAGGTATAATTAACTGGCAGAAGGATATTTTCAAAGTGATAACTATGTGGTGATGGAGTTCATCAGTAGTACCCTGCGCTCCAATGTTACATGCTGTTAGGGAAGTTTCACTAAACCTGATTTCAGGATACTATCTATACTGATCAGTTCATTAGTAAATGTAAGCGTCTACATTACCTTTGTTGCTAGCATCCTTTATTATCTGATAGACCAACTTCTCTTGGTTGTCTGCTCCTTTTGTTTGACTGAAATGAAAGGTTGAAATGTATAAAGCAATAAGGTGATTACTAAAGACTACTGGTATTTTCCAAATGTGTGGCCCTTAGAACTCTTTAGCAAGATAACATATTGTAAATCCATTCCTTGGACCTATCAAAATCATCTATCAATATGGGTTTTGGTATTTTTAGTGAACAATAAAGCATGTTGGACCACCGTAAACATTTGTTTCTTGATGTACTTGAATATTCCACATACAGCTGGTGTTCTTAAATCTAGCATAGAGAGTAGCTTGTTACCTGGCAGTATCTGGATCCTTTAATTTGTACACCAGATTTGTTCCTCGCTTCAACAGATCAACTTTTCCCTGTAAACACAGACACAGTATTGAATGGTCATTTCAATGCAATATATATTCCTTAATATAATGACTTCTAAAAGCAAGTCAGATAACTGAATATATTGCAGGTAGTTAACCAATAGCTACCCATGATTGTCATTCTTTACTCAAACGTTATTGACATTAACTATACACTGTATATCTAGAAGAAGAACCTGATTACAATCACTTTCACTGGTATCACAAGATCACAACTTTTCAAGCTTAGCTAGGAGAGATAATACCAAACTAGAAATGTGTCTGTAAGACACTGATGCACTGCAGAAGCCAAAGTAACAGGTCAAAGCTACAAAATGTCATGTAACACTGAGTACTCAGGAGCATTAGCATGTGAAGTTGTGTGACTATAGCTGCAGTACAGTGTTAGTCCACATTACTGTCATAAATGCAAAACTTAACAGACATATGTACAGACAAGGGTAACAGTATATGTCCTGCACCGCTTCATGCCAGGGCATAAAAATACTGATCATAAGATTGATCTTTCAAAGAGTTGAGCAGCCAATGTTAGGGCTTCAGCAATTGAAACTGTGGAAATTAGAGGTTTGTACCTTGACCATCCAAAATAACTTTTAAATGGCTCTATTCATAATAATGAAACTTCATAGACGTACACACAACTCTCAGGTTCTCACCCCAAAATTGGCCCAAATGTCAAGGACTGAAGGTCACAACAAATTCTGAAAGGTCAAACACAACTATCAGGTCCATACTTTCAAGATCAAGGGGTCACGAGTTTAAATCATTTTCAAGCTTGTCAAGGAAACTATTTTTGAAAGAATTAACATATTTCAATAATTTTCCTACAAATTCCAGATGGACAATGCATTGGTCAGTTCAGGTAACATAAAATACACAGTAAAATGATGTTAATGGCCCTGTACTTGAATATGTCACTGAAACTAGTGTGTTGTTGGGTGTGCCTCCAGGTCCACGTTGTTGTACACTTGCACATACCGTTGATAGTAGTCTATTAATGGCAGTGACTCGTTGCTTCGCATTACACTGAGGAAATTCCTGTTGTATGATAGCATCTGTTATCCCATCTGTATACGTCTGGCAAAGCTCAATGAATCTAGATAATGAAGAAGAAAAGTTTTTAAATAAACCAATTACCGGTTATACATCTATTAGTTGTGATATTTGAATGGAAATCAAAGTAAAGGAAAATGTTTTAAAATTGGGTAAATCATGCAACCACATATTTATTTCAATATATACATGGTTATTATTGTTTGTCTTTTAGTGTTAAAATGATAGAAATTTATAAGACAGAGACTTTCTCTAGGACTTTGCACAATTATTCTTTATTTAGTCTGTTTAACTAGAGATTTGTTTTTTTCTACTACTTTATGCAAATAAAGTCAAATAACCGTATCTACAATTTCCTTCAGTGTATTTAGGCATTGCATATAGTCTGTGGATGGTGCAGGCATACTGCAAGATTCATCAAGATATCTTTGACGGTATAAAGTTACAGCCTGGATTAGATATATTACTAAAAAATATGCACTTTTTTTTATCTGTAACCTAGCTTGAGGTCAAGGTCACAGTTACCTATCGAAAATGCACTGCACATCATCTCAATTAGGGTGATGAAGGTATAGTGTAAGTTTCTTTATGATATCTTTAACAATTTAAAAGTTATGGCTTGGACAAGGTATTCTTTTAAAGTTTGCACTTATTGACCTTTTACCATGAGGTCAAGGTCATATCGAAGCATTTACAAGTGTGAAGTTGTCAGGTGTGTTAACTTAATTGTTAGGTTATCACAAGTTGGATTGATCCATTTATGTTTTGTTTTAAGTAAGATATATGTATTTATTGATATGTTATTTGTATGTTTTATGGTTTTGTGACCATAAATAGTTATTAAATTTGTATGACTAATTTTAGATGTATTGGTCAATTAGTGTTCACTGAAGTCATGAGTATAAGAGTCAAGCAGAGAGATACTATGAAAGCAAATATCCGACCTTTTCATATAGATGAAGTTACCGGTAACTCAACGCCTGCCATCAGTGCCATGTAATAATTACTAATACATGTGAAATCTAACGAGCACTTATAGCAACAAAAACTAATGAAGTTTCTTTGATCAAGCAGAGACGTTCAGGGCAACACCATGTTTTGTCAAGATCCATTCATTAATGATACAGAAAGTAACCCTACTGTATAATATGCTTAAAACAGATTTTTAAAGTATTATAGGGATTATATACATGTATATACATATAAGAATCTAGCTCCCTTAATTTGAAGAGATAAAAGTACTATTAAAGATGTGTTGTTGAGCTTTTTTTCTTTATTACATATACAGATAAACATTTTAGACTCCAGCAGCCGTTCTGAACTGTAAGTGTTTCAAATGAAATGTTGACAGGGGGACAAACTAAAATATTGAGACAAAAATGATTTGCTTGTATTATTAGGACTTAAGCAAGTCTAACACCATCTATCTAGACAGGAACCTAAAAGCAGACATATCAAATTCTGTGACATGTCACCTATACTCTTAACAACCTTGTTTCCAAATCGATGCCTTCATCTGGGTCTTCTTTAATCGCTACGGATGCTGCCATTTCAAACTGGACTTTTATTAAATTTCATGCCTTTCTGTTTATTTTATTTACCGGAAGTTGCATGTGCATTTTGACCGCGCAGAAACATCAAAATTATTTTTCTTTATTACTTAAAATACGATCTGATAAGTTGTACTAATAAACATATTGTGATGATAACAGTATCAAACGTATTATTTGGAAAGGAATATCTTGGCTTTGACGTTATTCCATTTACTGCGAAATTGTCATAAACATGACTGTAATGGCGGACGCACAGGCACAGGTACAAATGATAACAAAATATATCATCGAAAATGCCGTTTATATATGTCTAAAGGATAAAATAACTATTTTTGTAAAAATTGCATGTCTTCTATTTTTCAGATAGAACTCAATGAGGGGTACAGATTGCCTGTGCTTCTCAATAATGGCGACGGATGGCGTAAGTTTTGAATATTTCATTTTACACACTTGTTTCAAGGGGAATAACTCTAAAGCCGGTTTTGGATTGTCGGTGAAAAAGTTGTCACGAAATTTTATTTTCGTAGAAAACGTTTACTATGTTTGCAAAAATGAAATAATTAAAGCTGGTAATACTCGGCTATCTTTCTTTGAAACAACCAGTTCCACTGTCACATGCTATCTTTTTCATTTAATTGGACAGAAGAGGTTAGTGCCCGATATATACAGTGAGATATCACTTTTCATATATCTAAGATATCCGGTAAAAAAACCTCAGTGCTGAGTATCTTGTCCCGGGGCGGAGAGTGTCTAAAACACTTTTGGAAAAAATGACTGAGTAAATGTTCTGAATTGCTTGAAAAGATTTTAAATTTGACAACTTTGCTTCCAAGTTGATCATGTGGTGTTCTTTCCTCCATTTCTAGTAAAGGTCTTTGAGCATAAAAATTGTTAGGCCAGACAAAAAATATGTGTTTCCTGTAACATGTGGGGCTGCGGTGGCCAAGTGGTTAAGGCATCTGACATTCTGCTACCGCTATTGACTAGCCCTCCACCACTGGGTTGCGGGTTCGATACCTACGTGCGGAAGTCACCAGGTACTGGCCGTAGGTCGGTGGTTTTTCTCCGGGGAACTATGGCTTTCCACCACCACCAAAACCTGGCACGTCCTTAAATGACCATAGCTGTAAATAGGACATAAAACACAAACAAACCAAGGACTAAAAACTAAAATATATCAAAAACAAATAATTTGATATGGTTTATATAGGAAACCGAAAGTGGTCTTGACTTTGAAAGTGCTTCTTTGAAAATTGGCTTTAAAAGTTAAGGGTAGGCACACAAAATTATAGTATGTAGGATTACAGAAAACCCCCCAAAATTTTTGATTGGCCTTACACTGCTATTTCTGCTGGGCAACTATATGCTGGACTTTCTGTAGTCTGTCTATGTCCCACTGAAGGTGAAGGCCCTAGATAGTGAAGCTGTACTCAAGGACAGATTATGAGATATAACTAGGTTATTATAGTCACTAGATTTGAGTATAGTTGGACAACATCGAAGATTATGTCGTAGAAATCCTAATTAGAATAAATATGGAATAAAATTCCTTCCTAGTCTTACTGATATGGGTGGTCCATCTTCAATCATTGCTTATACATAAATATTTTCTTAGAAACAGACGATTACATAAATATTACCAACAGAAGTACTGGATGATTTTCTAGTGGTGTGCTGAATTCCATGAAAAAAGAATTAAAAAATGAAGACTGAAGTCAGGAAAACCTTTCAAAAATATGAAATTAATATAGAACTGAATGGGAAAATAACATACTGGCGGTAACATGAAAGACTTGTAGCATGTCACTGTTTCAAGAGTGGCATCCCTGCTGTCAGCTACTCCTGAATAATAAACTTGTGAAATTTGCATTAAACATACATGTTTTCTGAATACAAGCTTGTTTAAAAGTTAATTCTTATATTTCAGATATGGCAGAGATTCTTGGCAAAAAGGAATTCCAAGGAAAACATCTGTATTACATCCATTATGAAGACTGTATGTACATATTCATTTTACCATATTATTTCTTTTGATCATTATATCTCCTCCCTCACCACACCCCCAGGTTCATGAGGGCAAATATTTTTTATTGAATAACATTTTATTCACACCATGCTATATTTTATTACTTGACAATTAACAACAACAAAATTGCTTTGTTCCAACAAAAGAAAAACATAATACAAACATAATATAAAAAGGATTATTCCATGAAATGTACATAATTTGTTTGACCGGTATATTTTACTCCAGCCAATAACCAGTGCTTTAGAAAGCTTTCAGGGATTAATCTAGGTTTTAGGGGAAATTACCCTTTTTCAGATTTGGGGGATATTAAAATTTGATACAAGGCTCTAGCGTCATGAAGGTTAACTTAAAGGCAAACGTTTTGTCAAACATACATGTGTGCAGTATATTTCAATTTTTAAACAATTTTAAGCTTAAAATCGTAGAATTTTTGTTTAAATTATGTGGAGAAAATGTATATATATGCAGTATTATGCATTTTAACTGTTGAACTTTAAAGAAAACATATATAGGGGAAATATTTTGAAGGAAAAACGGCTATTTTCTTGTTGAAATAGGGGAATTTTGAAGCACACATGGGGAATTTCAAAGTACAGGGAAATTTTCTTCTGTAGGGGAAACTACCCATAAACGGTAGTGAATCAAGTCTAGATTTATCCCTGCCATCTATTCCTAGGCATCAACCTCTTCAGCCACACCCATGTGTTCCTGAGACATCAAACATATAACTTCTACACACACAATGTTCACGATAGAATATATGAACAATCAAATTAGGTAGGGCACATCAAGGTCAAGAGTAAGTGTACAAAGTAAGTTTGTTTTCTATGTAGAATCTATGTTATACTTGAAATGTTGATAACATTCTGAATGCGCTCATTGTCAAAGATTTGTAAAAAGTATGTTTAAGTGGGCACACAACTTCTATATCAGCTGGTTACAGGAAACATGAATATTTCTTTTTAACAAGCTTATCACAAACATTCTGACTATCCTTAAAATCTACCAAGTGTGCAGACTTTCCAATGAGGAACTAGAAGAGATAAACGGCTATACATTAATAAGACTGCGGTAGCGTTGCCCATAGAATAAGTAAATAACTCTATCACCTTCAGATTAGAATGCCTCTGTCGACAGGAGATACTTAATAAAAACCTACTTAGTCTACAGCCGAATATTGAATACATCTGTTTGTCTGTACCAGGTATTTACAATCAAACCTGCCGTAGAGTTGTATAGGTGCCCTATCATGAAGAGTGTTCGTCATGTGACATTGTTTTGAATGAGAATTTGTGGAACAAATGTTTTAAAGATCTCAGATCTTACTGAATCTGTTTTAAAACTGCCTGGTGTGCAAAATATGTTGATATAGGTCATGTGCAATACAGACAAAATATTGTTATGTGCACTCAAGTGGTTGATATTTATTGATAATTTCATTTACATCATTTCAATTTTAATCGATTTCTGATTCCTACTCAGCACTAGAACATTTACCAGGCAGCGTTAAAGAATTTCAAAAACTATGACACATTTTGATAAACATTTTCTGTTTTAATATTCTAAAATGAACACCTCAAAAACTTAGGGTTGAGTAGCTATAGGCAGTGGTACTAGTAGCCTGAATCAGATTAATTTGGTCACTCTTAAGAATATGGAAGAAACCTGTAAATACATTTGATTTGTTGTGCACATTTTACTGAGTTTTCTTACTAAATTATTTATCATGATTAATTTGACCATTTAATGGGTGCAGGGTAAGCACAATTTTTTGGAAATGATTTTACAAATATTTAGCCAAATGGAAAAATATATAGCTGTTCAGATATCATATACCTACTGCTATTTTCAGTGCAACTCTTGATTATTTTTAGACAAGAACCTCTAAAGTCAGAATTTTAACATGCTCCTTTGACATAATGTAAAAACGTTTTTAAAAAACCCATAAAGATAAATATGTAGAGATACATACCTCCCAACACTGTTATCCTAATTCTTGTGTAGATGTAGCTCTGAAGAGACGGATGATTCTGTTTGGCCCTATTGACAGAATTTCATTCTAGACCAGTAATTATTGAAAAAGTAGTGATTGATGAAAGGGAGAATACTGCGAGTCAGAGAACTGAGTGGAACTCTCCTTTGTAACTTATGATAACTGATACACAGTGGTCCCCTCTTTTTACCTTAATGGGAGATATTTGTACTTCAGCTTCACTGTTCAGATCCCCTGATTTCAAAAAGGGTAATTCTTGCAATGAGTATACTACACCTGCATACACAAGTTAAAAGTCTGGGTTGAATTATTTTATTTAAACAAAATTCATTTGTAGAAACATGTCAATGAATGCATGTCTACAAAACATAGCACTGCCTTAATAAGACCTGTAGACAAAACTAAGTATTTCTGGTTTTGTTTCCTTCTTCCCCATCTCTTTCCCCTCCCCCTCCCCTCTTCCTCATCCCCCCATAAGTGATACATACGTAGTAACTTTACCCAGGTGTTAACACAATGCAGGAAACACTTGACTATTTGGAGCACCTGGGCTAAACAATTACAACGGTTGGATAACTAGGGTTGGATCTCTGTACCTGCATTATAATGTGCACATCACTGAAACCTAAACAGGCATATGCCATGAGACTTCAAACAAGAAAGAGCACTTAAAAGTTAGAAATAGAGTATACTTCTACTGGACAAGAACCATTCATAAACAGACAATTAACAGGAAAACTCCATTATATACGTGAACAAGGCAGGAAGACAGATATTAACAATTTAAATCAGACTTGTTAACTTGAACTTAACTGGAAGTCATGTTTTGTAAAAGGGTTGCACTGTAATTTCATTCGAATATTGTTTACATTTTGTTAAACATTTGTGTTTGAGTTTGCTGGTAAATAGAGATATTGTGCATTCTAAGTGTTAGCCTTCAAATTAAATTCCATGTTTCATTCATCATTATGCATGAGAGCTTCGATACGATCTCTGTATGAGTCATCATGGACTACACACGTAATATGCTTCGATGTAAAAAAGGGTGGCACTGTGGTAGTGGACTCCTGTGCATTAATGCACATTAAGGTTGTTTTGATAGGGGCTTTAAGACCAACAGATTTGTGTGTTCACACCCGCTGATTTCTTCCATTAGGGGATTGCCTTAACTTTAATGAAGGGGCAAATGTTTTGAGTGCTACAAGAGTCCCTTAGTTTTGAATTGACATAAAATTAATGTTATATATATATATTCAATAATTTTCTCATAAGATCATCAGCTACTATAATAAGAGACTTATAATTATAGGTGAATGATGTTTTCTGAAAAGCTAACGAAAGGATTTCAGATAAAGTGAGAAATATAGTCTTGATGATCCAGAAATTTTGTAATTTTGAATTAAAAAGTGCCAGGCCTAAGGATATTAACTGCAATGTGATATGTAGCTAGGTTGTACATCATTTTAATGGAATCATATTATATCATATGTAACAGTGAGGGTCATGATAACATTTTATTGGTGTTAACATGGAATATGCATCACATACATGTACAGTATATGTGCTGTAGAAAGTCGAGGCAAATTGGCAACTGTATGGATGACAAGATTTTAAAAAGGAATATATATTTGCATATTGGATCAGATGGCAACAGATTGTATGCTAATTCTTACAGCTGCATGCATTAGACAGGATTGTCAGAAATCACAGACAATATAAAACACCTCATTTGTATTTTACCCAGATTGGCCTGCTGGCTCGCAGATTAAGGGGATTGAAACCGAGTAGCATTAGACATTTGTTTTGTTTGAAACCTTTGCTTCTCTTTTCCTGTGCCTCTACTTGCAGCATCTATTCTAAAAAGTTTCGTCAGTTTTTGATTTTTCCCATTTCTTCCTTCTGGACTGTGACTTCAGGCCTGAAATTCTTGAAACCTTTCCATGCTTGAACCTTTCGGTCTTACATATTTCAAATTTCTACATGTGATCTGATCGATCTCTCTCATCTGACTCTAGGATTGTGCTGTTAACGACGCTGCTCAGACTCCGTCTGCCTAACTCCTCTTCTTCCTCACATGCTGATTATTCTAGCCCTCAGACCTAGCCTCCTCCTCCTCCGACTTCTTAAAATAAAAAATAAATATACAACATTTGATATAGCGCCCTTATCTAGCTAACAAAATCTTCTATGAATTCTTTCTCCTCGGACCTAGTTCATCTCAGTGTCCTTAAGGATCTCCGACCCACTGCCAAAAACTGTAACTCGGTATCGGAAACTCTTTTTTCCAGCATTATTATAGCTTTGATAAATTATTTATGAAAAGAATTCATACCTTACGGTACTTTTATGAGAAATAATAGAGATTAAATAAACAATATATAAAACAGGAGTGTTCTGAGTATAAAAATTCAATGGGGCTAGACCGGGATTCAAACCCTGGACTTTAGATTGTTATACTATCTCTCTATAAGCTTCCTGGTCAATGAAAATGTGCAGGCCAAACTTGTACTACAGTTATATTCAAGTGGAAAATAAGGGGAGGTTATTTACTGTGTATAGGAAAAACCACAGTGCAGTGGCTAAGAGTGGGACAGGGATCCTTAAAGCTTTATCATGCTGTTCCTGTCCCTCTTTGTCCTGTCCCACATTGATGTCCTCCGTCTCCCCACCATACAGAGTGGAGAGACGCTATTTCCTAATGGATATGTAAATATATATATTTGTATATCTCACAAAGTGGATTTTCACTACTTATGAAATAGCCAAATAAAGTCCATTTCAAAGGAGTATTTTTTTTAGTGTAATGTTGGCACATTTGAAAGCCATTCTATTTTGTCAAAGGGATTCGTAAAAACATGTTTACAACATATTGTGTTGCTGACTCGCACTTGCTGAAGCCATACATTAGCAACAGGATGAAAATTGTTTCCATAGAGTGCATTTAATGCATGTTAATAGGTGTGATGTAACCAGAGTTTTGCACTGTTATCTACATAGATCTCATGTTGATGATGGTTCATAAAGAAACTGTACCCCTTGCATTGAAAACAGGTCTGTCACAATGGATGGTTTCTAAATATAATTATGACTCTGTAAAAAGACCAGCAAACAGGATAATTTTTGCATCCATATGTATACAAATGAAGATTTCATGTTGCGAATGTAAAATTGAAAACCTGTGTTTACAATATTGTTGGTTGCTTATGACAACAGGTACCTTTTGTAATTGATCTGCAGATGCTGTGGTACATGTACTACATGTATTTGAGACTAAGTTGTCTTATCAGAATATCCTTAAAAATGCATATTGGTGAATCTAAAGGGTCAGGACAAGGTTACTACCAGGAAATAGTCCCATACTAGTATAGTACCCTTAGGGTATTTATACTGCATCAGACTTGTCAGTCAGGGTGTCAGTTCGTCTGGGGCATAACTCATATATTCTCTGTCACTTAAAGTTGCCATATTTTGTGTGCGAGTATACGTACCACTTGGGATAACAGTGTCTCAGATCTGGTCTTGTGCTCATCTTTTTACAGAGTTATGGGCCTTAAGTAACCATTAGTCACTTTGTCCATGGCTGTTTCATATAATGTCATTTTGTATGTGATTACCTCTTGGATGGCAGAGTGTTGCACATAAATGGTTTGATTTTATAGGGTTTAACGTCCTATCAACAGCTAAGGTCATTTAAGGATCAATGTGCTTCCATGTGTGTTGTGTATGTGTGCATGTGTGTAAATCTCCTGGAGGCAGGGTATGTTGGTGTAATTGCCTCCTCGGGGTAGCGCTGATCTGATGCCGACTTTATAGTGCTACCTCATTGAAATAACATGCCGAAGGCATCCAGCACAGCAATGCGCCCAGTCACTAAAATAATGGAGTTGACTTTTGTGCCATACTACATGTATATATACAGATCTAGAGTAAGGGCCTTTTGTTCACTGGTATCACTTTGTCTGGGCCAAATTTCATATAGATGTACTATGTCTCTTAAAGTACCAATGGCACAATATGTATTTTAGGATCGATCCTGGGATGACAGCATACTGATGTCTGATACGTGCCATACTATGAATAGAGTTATGGCCCCTTGGTTATTTTTATTCAAAAGTTTATTTAAAAGTCGTTAGTGGTGAACTATAGATTGGTGGCAATATAGTTTATCTTGTTAATTATAGGTCTGATATGTGTTGTTTCAGTACTGTGTCATCCCGGTGAATATTATCTCTAATAATGTTAGAATATGCCTCACAATTTATTCTGTGAGGTGGTTATGTATAACTCCAGAAAATCTCCATTGTTTAACATATTATTTAACATGCATCCCTATGGCTAATTGTGATAGATATTCGTCAGATATATGTAAATCTTTGAGGATATGCCTGGAGTAAAAGCTTAAAAAGCAGGATTTGAAAGAAAGCATTGATTTATTTCATTGCTATCTGTAATCTGTGAAATTGGCATAATTTTATCTGAAAGATATGATGTGTGGCTTCGAGAAAATCTCAGTTATGTTATACAAATGTATATACATGTATAATATTTACATAAAAAAGATTTTCCTGTATATTGTTTTATTGATTATAAATCTCATTTCTTATAATAATTCGTAATGGGCCATTAAGTCTTCCAAAGGACAAAACACTGGCATGTTTTATTCAAGCATTGAATTCTTTTCAAGATAGATCCATAGATACCTATTTTATTTGCCTAGCTAGCACAAAGTGCCTGTGGGCCTCTAGATCTGATGTAAATTTTCTTTTAAATGACAGAAATCTTCTATAGAACCCTATAAAACTGCGAGTTAATTTTGATATTTTTTAATATGTTGCGTTTTATGGTAGATGAACATTAATATTTTAAGGTCACAGTTGTCAGATTTTCAAAACTTAAAATTATGCTACTAGTCATATTTGCTTTGTTGCTTGCTAGGTCAAATGACTATCAAATTTGTTTGAATTTCCCCTTTTCTGGGTCACAGGCTATATGCATGATCTTTTACAGAACTATGGGACACAATTACCTTACTGGACTTTTCAAGGTCCTCCAGACAGGGTCAAATGTGTTCAATAAATTAAGACATTAAAGAAAGCCTTTCAAAGGATTTATAATTTATGTTTTGTAGTTCTGGTGGTCCATAGCTATATAGTTATGTAAATTATCAAAATGCTGAAGAAAAGGGGAAAAAGTGGAATTGTTGATGTGCCATTTCACATTTTAAATCCGGAGTAATATATATATTCCACAATAAGATTATTTAATGAACTCTTAATGGTCACAATTAAGTATTTTCACCAAATACACTACTTTTAGTTAAGACAACATTCAACCCTGTC
>JAUMHH010161127.1:0-17589 GCA_032359455.1 Chlamys rubida | reverse complement strand
GAATAAAATATACTAATATCCTATTTACAGTAAGAATCTCGAACACTTGTGCCAAGACCACAGGAGCTCGTCTCGATCAAATGTGGACACTTTTATGATGTATATTAAATAACTATTATATAGTATATACACATCATGTTAGTTCGTCCAGCACCTGTGGTTTTGATCAAAAGATAATAATAAGAAAAAAAATTATGACACTATGACAACAACCTAAACATGGACTGCTTGCTGTATCAGTGTATGTCACTACCCCACCCACCTCAACTAAAACCAATTTTTACAGTTTTTGAATTGTCATTTTTCTAAATTTCTATATATTGTGTCGTCGGGGGCCACGAAGCAGGCCTATGCCAACTAAAGGAGCAAAATAAAAAGTGCTAATCTGTAAGATTACATATAATTCACGCCTCGTATGATTAAAATGTTATCAAAATATTGCATAATTGTTGAAATAACGCATCCTTATAATAACTAATAAAAAAAAAATCTTTAACAAAATTAGCAAAGTCTGTGGGGGGAAAAGAAACGACCGCCATGAAAGATCACGAGTGATGTTATCTCAATTATCAGTTTCTATAATATATGGCGAAATATACTACTGATGCCGCTATGTTTACTACAATTTCCATATTGGGTCATGACACCCTATATACGTCTGACCTATAACGGAAGAGGTTTTGATTGCCTTGCTATGTTAACTTGATAATTTAATGACATATTAGACAAGAGTTCAACTTCAAGGTATATAGGAAATCGAAAGAAATAGTTCATATTACAAACCGTTATACGGATGCACGGATGCGAACCAATGTTCTGTCAATTAATTCTTAAATCGTCCGGTGTATTTCGCACCAGGCTTGCTCCATTACAAGGCATGGGATCAATTTAATACCTGGCCAGGGCAGTGGAGGAAGGGTATTAATATAAGTACTAGGAACTCGCCTGAATCTGTGGTTATCATTACGTCATCCCTAGAGGTGTTCTAATTTGTGACCTTGACACCTTGTCAGAAAAATGGCAGAAGGTTTTCCGTCGGTGCAAATTCAGTCGTGGAAGGATGGATATACAGGTTAAAAAAGTGTGTTCTATTCAGACATGTATGTATAGTGAGTTTAACCATATAAAGAGAGAAAATCTGACATTGTGATAAAAAGAATAGTTCAAAAACTGTAACTAAATTTGAATCGAGGTGGGGTAGAAACACATCATCCTCTGTCCTTGTGTAGATTGTTGTCATATGCTACGTTTATTTATTATCTATTGATTGAAACGAGCTCCTGTCCCCAGACTCTAGTACATGCGATCATATATATAGACTCTTGTTATATCTTCCTTGAACCATGGGTTCGTCATGAAGTGAGAAATCGTGAAAATTACAAATCGTATAATCTAGAAATTCAATTCAAGGTTGTGAACAAAGAGCTTTATAATTTCAGTTGCTTTCTGTATTTTGTTAGAACAGGTCCAGTACACTCGGCTGATTGAGCTATATAGCTGTAAACACCTATGATAGCAGCATCAGTTCCTATCTGAAATTTGTCTTTTGAGCTGTTCTCGCATGATTTTCTAAAAACCGGAAATTTTACATAAATGACAAATATACAGGTCTCTAACTGTATGTTTTTCATAGTCAACATTGCCATGAAACCTACAGATTTATGCAAATTTGCTGTATTTATATAAAACTGAAATCTTAGAAAATATAGCTCAATACAGCTATGAAATACAGGTGGATATACATGTAGCTAAATAGGTTTTAACGGCTATATAGCTCGGTCAGCAGAGTGTACTTGACCTGAAGAAGACTGGCACTTTACATGGAAATCATTGAAATTAAAGAGACTAGACGGTCACTGATGCAGGCAAATGGAGTTTAAATTACTATATATTTTGAAATTAACGATCAACCAAGTTATGAAGTAGCACAAACTTAACTTCATATTTTCATGCTGATTTGAACATTTCTGTATTTGTAGAACGAAGATGGTGCGGATGAACGTTCTCGCCGATGCCTTAAAGGCAATAGCTAGTGCTGAAAGGCGTAACAAAAGACAGGTGTTGATCCGGCCATGCTCCAAGGTCATCGTCAAGTTCTTAACTGTGATGATGAAACATGGTATGTCCAATTATTTATGTTAATTCTTAGCTCAATTAAGTTGACTTGCAGGTATATGGTTATAATTATGAACAATAGATACAACCGACAAACTACTCGGATTGATTAATGGTTTCCACATAGTTTTTATTTATCTGTCTGTTATTTACTGTATATCATTATGAATTCTGTAGAGCCCTGGATTTTTCTTACAATTTTCTGGTTGCAATATGCACGCTAAAAACAGGTTTTACTATTTGAAGTATCATTTGTGACTTGCAGTAGCTTTGGTTACAAATGTATTATATCTTCTCTCATCCAAACACAGCTGATTCTGATTTAAACTTTTAAACTTTATTGCCTATAGCTCAAGTCCATCTGCCCTCTCCATTCTGATGCATTTAGTTGTTGCTACCTTTATCTTTGGATGGAACTTGATCATTGTTCAACTTCTGTGATACCTCAAACACTTTTGCGTTTTCTGGTCAAGGTTTTCCATTACTAATTATAGATAGAAAATTTACTGTTATCTGTGATAAGAAAATATCTCGGATGGCTGTCTGTAAGAGCTTTTTATGATTTATACTATATCATGATATTAAATAATATTAAGGAAATATATACTTTTTGTTTTGCAGGCTATATCGGAGAATTTGAAATAATCGACGACCACAGAAATGGAAAAATTGTTGTAAACCTTTCAGGAAGGTTGAACAAAGTAAGTTTAACAAGTTTTGATATGTTGTGAGTTTTGCTGGTAATAAGCTAAGCCATTCGTGGGGGTTCTCAAATATTATGGGTATGACTTCTCTATGTCCTATACGCCTTAAGTGTCATCTTGACACATATTACAATATCGGCACAGAAATATAGATTACCCTACAAATAGGACAACTACTCCAGATTTGACTGATTGGGTTAGTCCTATTTTCCGAGGGAGATAAGGTTTGGTAAATATGGTTCAACTCCACAAATAGACCGACTTCATTCAAGTCTGGCTGATCAGGTTATTCCAATATTCTCTCTGAGAGAGATGAGCTTTTGCAGAAGTGAAGAGAACATTTATGCTACCAGGATTGGCCTGGAGGGCCAGACCCACCCTTGTCAAAACATGGAAAAAGTTGAGATCCCTACCCTCATGTTCTTGGTGTCTTACCCACCAAAACAGATTTAGTCCTTCTTGCAAGTTGCATTTCTTGTACTCCTTTGATAAATTGGTATGGTTTTCAGCAGGTTTTCAGTTGAAAATTAAATACCAGGTGAGCTATTAACTCATTTACTCCTGAAATTGCATAATGAAATATTCCAACATTTGAATTGGAAGAGTTCAAATGTGTCTTCAGGGGTAAATGAGTTAAGGCCCTGGGCCCACTTGTATAAAACATCTCAAAGTTAAGGATAATCTCAAGCAATGTATTGTCTATGGGAAATCTTAGACAGGAGGAAATCTCGGGAATTGAGATGTTTTATACAAGTGGGCCAAGGACCTCTTGTTTAGTTTCTTAAAACAAAAGGGTCAAAATATGATATGGAAAATGATATTGTTATGCTATTTAATCATAATACCTTTTAGTATGGCAAATAAGTTTTTAAACTGAATTTTGACATAGCAAATACAATTTATTTTCCTCTGTATTCAGTGTGGTGTCATCAGTCCCAGATTTGATGTAGCCCTTCGTGACATGGAGAAATGGACAACAAATCTTCTACCCTCTAGGCAGTTCGGGTAAGTACAAATTTTAGATGTCCTTAAATGTCCAATGATTTTCCTTTTGATATATTTTCTTGCTCAATGAAAGTTAAAAAGCCCAACTGCTTGATAAAATTATGTTTTGAGTAGAAACCAATTCCACTGTGTAAAAATTGACATGAGCGATTATGATTTTGATGCATAGAATTTATTTGGGTTTGTGTACATAGTAGTACAGTACTTAACAATTCAAGTATTTTTTGTGCATAATTAGAGCTTTCAATGGTTTTTCACTTGTATAGGTCCATGGCTTTAATGGGTGTTGAGATGAGAATATCTGACAGCAGGACTTGTATAGTTTTAGTCCTGCTGGTTATCAGATGCTTCAGAATAGTTTTTGGAAAATCTGAACAATATGATAGATATGTCTAGTTTGCTATTCAAAACTGAATTCGTTAGTTTGATCCTTTTCAAATGTTTTTTGACAAATATTATTTCACATTTTAGATTTATAGTGTTGACAACGTCGGGTGGAATCATGGACCATGAGGAAGCAAGGAGGAAGCACTTAGGAGGGAAGATGTTGGGATTCTTCTTCTGATGTGGTTATTATAGGGGGAAAACGGACTGATCCATCTGTGCTTTATTTGTTCCTTACAAAATTAAAGTTTACAGAAGGGAAAACAAGTGTGTAGTTTTCTATTCAGAAGTACAGTTAAAAAGGAAGAAATGGAGCAACACCTGCAATGAAATTGAATATACAATATCTGGTTTTGGCACAAGCATTCATTCCCTTTGCTGTCTGCAATCTTATAAATGTGGTTTTATAGGTACATAAAATACTTGCATTTTCCATGCATCAATCACATATATAAAAATATGTGCTTCCCTGCGTGTTAATCAATGTTATCTGCAGTGGTCTTTCACCTTATAGCACAGTAGAGTATTGGCAGCAATCCGTAGGACCCCACCTGCAGACAAACTTCAATATAAAAAAAAAGAACAAAGGGCCATAACTCTAAATATTAGATCACAAGTGTACTGCAAAAAAAATGGCAATTGTAGACGATACAGGTATTTGAGATTTGAGATATACTCAGGACGAAATGACACTAGGGCTACATTCGTGTATCCCGATTGAAACGATACCTGTGGCGCAGAAATATTCCACGATAAACGAACTTACTTGAACCGTTCTATAAGTAGAGGTAAAAATGCACAGTTTCGGAGAATAAAAAACAATGTATCAAGAATATTATGCCCTTCTTTCATGCGTCCACTGAATTACATAACATATCTTAAAAACTACATTTGGCTTGACATTGTTTTAGAAAGAAATGACGCAAACTTTTAGTTTCGGTCAGGTACGTCTGGACCCCTCAATCTACATGTGCCAAATTTTCCTGGGGTCGGCCTCGGTCCCGATCTGTACCTGTCGTTTCTTTACAGGTTCAACCGAATACGCGAATGTACCCTAGGTGAACAAAGGGCCATAACCCTGTAATAGTAAAGCACAAGGTCATATTTCTCTACACAACACTACTGTACCAAGAGGTACTTGAACAGAAAATCCTCTAATTGTTGTAAATGATTATGAGACATGTTTTAGACAATGTGGCTCTGCAAATTTATAGGGCTCTCTGACAGTATACATGGGTTGTATAATAAGCATAGCTCCCTCTGACATGATGGGGACCAATAATAAACCCTCTAGTAGAACAGTGAGAGGCTATTATTACTCTAGTGCTGTTGCATTTACTGTGGGAGACTAGTTATGAACTTATAGTGCCTTCTGGTAGTATGGTAGAGACCGATGATAATTCTATAGTGCTTTCTATTAGTTGTAATGTTATCCCCTACTGAAATGTGGACAGGGTAATGTATTCCATCCAAGGTGTTTTTGCAGTATGTATCCCACATTATCCGACTTGGAACCTGGAGATCGAGGGTTTGATCCCCGGTAGAAGAACACTATTCTCTTTCCTGTTACAATAATAACTTCCTGCATGTCTATGAATCAGAAGTCCATAGTTTTTCAGTGGGGATATTGGCAATGTGTTGCAACTTGCGATATTATAAATTTTAAGATGGTATCTGAAAGCAAGTTATTTACTGTGGGAGACTAGATATAAACCTTCAGTGCCCTCTGGTTGTAGTATTTACTGTAAGGGACTACCATATTGCATTTTTCAGTCATTGACTGTGACGTCACAATAAAAATTAAACTTTGTAGTCATTCATCTCCGCATGCTACTGGTCAAAAAGGCTTAAGCATCACCCTAGGCCTCTGCTATTCAGAAGAAATCATTTATTTTTTTTAACTCTGTGACATTGAATATCAGGATTAGCCATTCATTTGAACAAAATTGATTCTATTATGCTACTGGCCAAATAACATCGCACTCTGTTATATTCAGAAGATGTCGTTTAAATATGATGAAACATTTGACACCTGTGACATTTATAGTAGGTCCTACTTTCAAGGTCACAGGTGTCAAATATGTCGCACTTCAAACAATTTCTCCTGAAGAACTGAAATCTTAGAATCTTTAAAGGACTCTGGGTTAAAGGTAATTTCCGGCCTCATCGGGGATTGTGAATATTAAAAGTTATATTCGTAATCTGGAATAAATGGTGTATGCAAATATGAAATTTCAAATTCAATTCGACAACTGGTTTAGGAGATATGGCATTACAAAGAGAGACATAAACTTGCATTTTCTTATGGTTAATATCGTCTTATGCTCTATTTTCTAAAACACCATATTTTGGCTATTTCGTTGCTATGGTAGGGCATCTACGCATGTGCATTGGAAAATCTGCACCAAGAAAGATAGCCCCAATTAACCAATAAGATGTTTATAACAGAAATTGGTAAATAAATTCAAGTAAAAAATTTGACTTTTTATGCGGCCAAAAATTACCCATACCGCCCCAAGTCCCTTGTCTGGTAGCTTCCTGGGAATGAGCCAAGCAAATTTTCAAATGAATATTACCTCAACCCAATGTCAAGGTCACTGGTCAAATATGTCGAAACTTCAAATCTCTTTTTCTGAAGAACCAAAGATGCTTAAAATCTTTATATTTGGCTGGTAGCTTTCTTGGATGGAGCCCAAAATGTTTGCGAATGAAAATGACCTTGACCTACCTTCAAGGTCACAGGGATCAAATGTGTTAACATCTTTAAATTACTTTTTTTCTTCCCAAAAGACTCTAGTGATAATAATTTGTCGGTAGCATGATAGAATCAAGGGCTATCAGTTGTGTTCTAATGAATTGCCTATACTGATATTAAAGGTCACAGTGGGTAAATGTACTGAACATTTTTCACTATATCTTCTGAACAGCCAAGAGGCCTAGAGTTATATTTGACCAGTGTTTAAAGGAATGACCTTGACCCACTTTCTAGGTCACAGGGGCGAAATGTACTAAACTCCTTTAACGACGTTTTTTCAACAACCATGCATGGGTTATGATATTGTGTATAAAGGGCTACCAAGTTTGTTCAACTGAATGACCTTGTTAGACTTTCAATGTCACTGGGATCAAATGTGTTAAAATCTTGTAACATGTTGTTTTGAATAACCAAGAGTCTTGGGAAGGATGTTTATCATATATAGCTTTATTTAGACTTAGTATATTTGACCTCTGTCCACTTTTAAGCTTAAGGATGTGAAAATAATAGCAGGTGAGCGCTTCAAGCCCGTTGAGCCTCTTGTTGACATATTTTACCATTTTTGTTTGCACACTTCGTCGGCTTCTTAACAAAGAAGTTACTGGCCAAATAGCATCACTCTAGGCCTTTCCATTCTGTAGAAGAAGTCGTTTAAAGGAAAATTTGACCGACGATTTACCCAGCGCTACAGCATAAGCTCACTTGCCCTTCAAGCAGGTGAGCAAATAACAATTGAATTGCATAAAGGATATCTTCAACTTGCATGTAGCTTTCTGGCATGAGAGTTTATCAAATTTGTTCAAATAATTACCTGCACTTGTTTTCAAAATGGCTGGTCACAAGTGCTATGTCTTACTGAGAACCATAGGGAGTGGAGTTGTGTATTTGCTATGTAACCTGGTCAGGAAAACAGGGCTGTTAACAAGTAAATGACCGAAGACCATATTCAAGGTTAGGGTCAAAATAAGCTTTAAGTGACTTGTTTTGAACAACAATCACTGTTTTGAGTCATATATTCATGCCATGATAAAGTGTTTTTTTTAATCTGTTCAAATGAATGACCGGCCCATATTAAAGGCCACAGTGTTCGAATGTTTAAAAAATCAAACAATTTCTAAACAAAATGTGAACATGCAGGTTCATCTGGCACAACAAGTGAAATGTTTGTGTGACGTTTCCATGACTATTAGTCTTGTACTAAATATGTACTAATACATTTTCATCAGACAAATGACCAGTTCCCTGTATCGAAACCTCCTTGGTTGGGTTAAATGAACCTGTTTGTGGAATATGTATTTACCAACTTGAAAAGAAGTTGCTGAAGTCTGGGTTGGGTGTATAAAAATAGTATTACCTTGACCTACATTAAAGGTAACTGATCAAAAGTATAAAATCATCCCAGGACTCCTTATGAACCAGGCAATGTTATATTCTAAATATATTCCCTTGACCCACTTTCAAGATCAACCGGCGACAGCGGTAAAAACAGACAAAAAGGGCAACACGGTGAGATATGTGCGACAATAACCATAGTACTATACTATACTAGTCTATGTCGATAAACCATCTTTAATACATAAAACTGATATACGGTCGACAATGAAGCTGTAAATGCCACCGATGTGTACTCATTATTTTTCAAATATATAAAATTTAGGACAGTTTTATCGCCGATATATGAGAGATAGTGATAACACATAAATTACATTTGAACGTTTTACACCATTTACTGTGGGAATGCTTGAAATGTGGACGTATGTCCATTTTATTGTTACAACGCAATGTATCGGGGTGGTTGGTAGCAATACGATTCATTGTATTGTGGTGCTAGTAGATTCCGTCTGGTGGGAGAGAGAAATGGTATAGTTACGAGAGAGAAATGGTATAGTTACGAGAGAAATGGTATAGTTACGAGAGAAATGGTATAGTTACGAGAGAAATGGTATAGTTACCAGTGCTAAAAAATATAGTAATTCGTTATCACATCGGAGACTTGCATTCTTTATAAATCTAAGGCCGTGCTACAGCTTTCGCGGCATTTTGCATTATTTTGTTTCATTAAGCAACTTTTACAAAATTAATATCAAATTGTGGCTATATTTACCGTGACCGTTACGAGATTAAAATTTCACAAATCTTTACCAGTCATGATGATCGTACATGTCCTAATAAAGGCGTGTTTATGAAATAAAATGTCCAATACTTGTCTCAGTATATTTGTCTGAACAAGACGCGTCATCGTAATGCGACTCCAACATTCCTGTCCTACTGTAGACTAGAGAATTCCACAGTGGTATTTCCTATGTACAGGAACCTCCCATTCATTTCGTTTAGGTATAACGGGCTAGGGCCGGTACTTCCGTTGACGAAGCTCAGCTGGTTAGAGCGACATTCAGTCTGAGGCTAAGGGTTTGAATCCTTACATTATCGCTAAATGCTTGGACAAAGAACATTGCCGATTATGTTTTATTCCATTTTTATTATATTTTCATAAAAGTCCTACAAGTATATGGTTTTCTTTAAAAAATAATTTAAAGAAGCTAATCATGCCGAAAAGAAGTTTTCTGTACGATATTTACAGTTTTTGACAGTGGAATGAGGATGATCCTTAAAATAACTGTATATGACAGAAGAGTGATTCGGCTCAACGTCTCCTCGAAATTCCAGAGGTTACAATGTCTTACGTGTATAGTGAACGTGAGTGAGCGTCACTGCTTGGATTTTGAGGATGGCTAACATTGCAATTATCATAGTCTTTCCTCTATAAAAATGAAGTGTAAAGGAAATTGAATTTTTGGTGTAGGCGCAATGTAAGCATTACATGCAAAAAATTATGTTCAATGTTCAGTTTTTAGGTTGTCTTATAAACTTTCCAATTTTAGTAGGGTCAGGTACTGGTTTAGCTGCGATAACGTAGCTTTCTGACGAGGAGAGATTTTTTTTATATATTGGGCAGAGGAGGCCGTGTATTAATATTAGTACTATAGTACTGGTTTAATGAAAAGCGATATGTATCGATAATCATTAGTCGCGTAGCTGCCTATACGCAGGTGAATCCATCAAATTTGCAAACCGAAAAAAACGCTGTTTGTTGTACTCCCTTGTCCCCTACCAAGGCCCGGTCTTGGACCCACCCCTGAACGCCCCTTGATATTGACAATATTGATGATATCGTCAAAGACACGTCACTAAATATAAAAGATACGTGTCGTAGTTTGTGACATATCTAAAGCCTTCGATAGATATTGGCATAGAGGGTTGGTTATGATCGTATGGAATTCCATGATAATTGTAAGTCTTGTTTGAAAATAATTATTTGAAAGACATTAGATTTCCTTTTTTATTTCATCATAAAACCCTAAACAAGATCTTCATTATAGTTCATTTAAGTTTGATCTTTCGTATTGGTTTGGTTTGTATGTGTTTTACGTCATATTAACAGTTATAGTCGTTTAAGGACGAGCCAGGGTGGTTGAGGAAAACCGAAGTACCCGTGAAAGAACCCAACGACCTGCGGTTGTACCTCGCGACTACCGCATGTAGGAAGGCTAGACAATCAAACGCTCTAACCACTCTGCCCCTTATTAGTCCCCTACCGGTGAAACCAGGGGGGACTATAGGTTTCCTCTCCGTCTGTCTGTCTGTCCTTCTGTCTGTCTGTCTGTCTGTCTGTCTGTCCCACCAGGGTTGTCAGCGCTCTAGCGGCTTCATTCCTTGAGGGATTTTGATCAAACTTCACACACTTATAAAGGACCATCATATCTCGGACGAGTTCGAGTTTCAGGGTTGTAGGGTCAAGGTCAAGGTCATCGTTACTATTTTTAGAAAATCTTTGTCAGCGCTCTAGCAGCTTCTTGTCAGCGCTCTAGCGGCTTCATTCCTTGAGCGATTTTCATCAAACGTCACACACTTATAAAGAACTATAATATCTCAAACGAGTTTGAGTTTGAGTTTTGTAGGATCAAGGTCAAGGTCACCTTTACTATTTTAAAAAATATTTTGTCAGCGCTCTAGCGGCTTCATTCCTTGAGCGATTTTCATCAAACTTCACACACCTATAAAGGAACATACTATCTCAGACAAGGTTGAGTTTCAGGGTTGTGGAGTTAAGGTCAAGGTCACCGTTACTATTTTAAGAAAATCGTTGTCAGCGCTCTAGCAGCTTTATTCCTTCAGGGATTGTCATCAAACTTCACACATTTATAAAGGACCATAATATCTAAGACGAGTTCGAGTTTCAGGGTTGTAGGGTTAAGGTCACCGTTACTATTTATAGAAAATCCTTGTTTCATTTCATATTTTATAATTTCTGGTATTATTACATTAAAATCAGTTACAAACTAATTGTATACTTTGATCTTTCCAAATGAACAACAAATGACACCATCAGCTTGCAGGGACCGGTATGGGGAACATGTATTGATTTAGCAATACTCAGTATGCTTGTTTATTATACGTTTGCATTCATTTAGCATTTTCCCTTACAATTTCAATACATGCTGAAAATAACATGTTTATATTTAACACCCAAGTGTTATGTCCGTGCAGAAATCAGTCATTTGCTATCTGGACATTGTTATCTGACCAACTAATTAAACGATGATTTTAATATATTCCTTAAATGGACTAGAAACTTTATATTTGTACACCACTGGCGATAATATTTCCCAAACATGTTGCATAAGTTAGCAACTTTTGGATATTTATCATAATTAAAAGTATCGGCAATGTATTTTACTTACTAATTACATATTATTAATTAAAACTAGTGCGATCCTGTCGTATTTCATAAATTAGCGATCGGGAAATCTAATCTGGTTCCCTGCTGCGATTGCTGCGGTCGAAGTCATACGCAAACGTGTCACGTGGTACAGTCGGGAATCCCCGAGATAAGTTTCCGGTAGCAATGGCGGTATATTATAAACAAAATGTGTATATGATATAAAAGTTTCTGATGGCCCAGTTAGAAAACTACAGCATGACAGTTGTACCCGAGGTCATATGTCAGTAAGTTAAAGTATATTCTTGCTATATAACACTATTTTTACCATACTATTGCAAACAAAAAACGCGCAAACCGCCTTTCTAGTCCCTTTAAGCGAGTATTAAATACAATTGAGGCCTGGTTGAGCTGTATTTCATTCTTTATTATATTCACTCAAAAGCATGTACAAATCATGTATAGGTATCTTGAGTATTATATATGAGACTGTGATACATTCATGCCTATTTATTTCCAACATTACAATGATTCTTGAAACAGTGATATTCCTCACTTTTTTTCTGAAAAACTACCCAATTAATATTAATTACACTCTAATTATGAAAACAAATTAATAAATAAAATTATGTTGCCAAGGTAAACAAACTACATATTTATCTACATTGAATTGGATGACCAGTTACAGCGGCAAAATGCATGTTCCGTAAAATATATTACGTAAAATGCACATTTTCTTATTATCTTGTGACAGTAAATGAGGCCAAGTGGATAACACTCAGCAATTAGCTTTCCAATAGAATTCCGTTTTGTTATATTTTATCCTAAAGGCTTACTATTTTACAATATCTAAGAATAGTACAATGTAAAATATGTACCGCTTTAGATACTAGCGCTACCAACTGACGATTCAATAAATATATCCGTCATCTCATGATTTTAGCATTAGGAAACCCATTTAAGTACTCTTATATTGAAATTTCATTGTCAGTTAAAATGTTAGTGATTCAATCCCAATTTCAGTTACGACAAGCTTAAACCCTATGGATTCGCAGTGCATGGTTGTATCGACGGGTAAGTGTCTTTTTATGTATAAACCTAGTATTAAGTACATGACTACTATCGTGATGACGACAATGTTCGTATATGATCCTTAATTTCACTATAAAACATGACTGGTGTCAATGTGTTTCGGACACTTTCACTAATTTGGAACAGATAAATACATATTTTTGGCATTGACATACCATAACTCATGACTGGTGCCAGCGTGTTTCGTTTCAGAGACGTGCACTACTAACGTATCTTTAAACAGTTAATATTGTTTGTATTGACATAGAAAATTATAGGTAAATGTCAGATATACCTCACCTTAATACACGTTGTTTTTCTTTTTCTAATCAGATATTCACGGCCCATCATGTGGTTAAAAGTTGCACACACGAACAACAATCCCAGAACCGTTGCATTGAACTATGTACAATGTGTTGATTCCGTAAAAGGTAGGTGACAACCATTTGAAGACAAATGTCATGTAAGATGTTGCAATTTGTCCGCAAATTCTTGTATGTTAAATATTGGTGACATCAGCCTTCAACACCATATCTTTTTAACGTAATACTCTCTTCTTTCTAGTCTGTCCAGTAATTGCAAGGTGACCCCGGTACAGAAAACGGTATTCTTGGAGCTATTCAATGTACAATCAGACAGAAGGATACAGTTTGTTTTGCTGGCATTAGAAGTTTCCGAGTTGTTCGATCTGTGTTTAATCAAGTAAGGGTTTCATCTTAAACAGTGAACAGTGTCATATGTGAAATTGATCAATATTGATCAATATGGCATACTTTCCATTTGCATATCTTAAAATACAAAGTTATACTAAAGGTCAATATATAGGTCACTAAACGTCAGAGGTCAATTTGTTCATTGATGCCGATCAATATGGCATATATTTCAATTGTACATCTTGTAACAATGTTAAGTGATGCCAAAAGTCAATATATAGGTCACCAAAGGTCATGGTCAAACCAATCAATATCGATAAACATAGCATGTTTATATTTGCACATGATTTATTGATAATTGATTGATTGATTGATTGATTGATTAATTTTAATATCAGTTTGATTGGCAATCTTATAACAATACAAAGTTATACTAAATGCTACTATATAGGTCAGCAAAGGTTATAGGTGAAGTTGTTGATTATTATAGATCAATATAGTATACTTTTCATTTGCACATCTTATAACAATGTAAAGACATACCAAAGGTCAATATATAGGTCACCAAAGGCCATTGGCGAAAGATGCAAAATCCCGCCAGTCAAAACTTTAAAGTGATGGGAGTGCCCGCCAGCGGAAAAAGGGGGAGGGGGAGGAGGATGTGGACTTACACAAACTGCCAGGGAAAGACGGCGTTTACCTACTTGCATCATGTGCTACTTTAATTATCCTAAAATGGGGGATAAGTGTCCCATAGCTAGTCACATTTAACAGGTGACACAAAATAAAATGTACACTTAATATTAACAATTTCGGGGTGATTAAGGTAGGTGCGTCCCCACCTTTAGACTCCGGGGTGGGGGGTGCAAATGAAGTTCCAACCTTGGGCCCCTCCGTTCGGCAGATCCTGGATCCGCCAGAGCTTTTTAATGGACCTAGTCTACATTTGATTATTTATCGCTGCTGTCTACCTGTGTAGTGATCATCTGTCTGGTGATGATATATCCGATCATTCCGATCAATTTCATAATAAATCAGAATCAATCTATGATCAATTACAAATCAATCAATCAATCAATCAAATCAACAATTAGCTGTTCAGTGCCCCTCCCCCCAAACGATATACATGTTTAAATATTTTTGGTTTTATAAAGTGAGAGCGCGTCTGCTATCTGAGTAGACTGGTGTAGAGGTATGTGCTCTGTTCGACCTTAATTGATTATTAATGAGGTTTTTGTTGATCGTGTATAGATAAATATGGCTAAGCGAGCTGTGTTGGTCAATATACATGTGTACCGATCACTGTATGATATGCGTATTTGTAAACTAGTTTGCAACATAAATATAGCTGTGCAATACAATGCAATCTTCAAATATATACAAAATATATTAGTTTAAATGGAATAAAAACTGATGTGTGTTTAATAAACTTCAACTAGGATTCTGAGTTGGTTTAATTTTTCTGGCTTACAAAAGTAGTAAAGCCTCCATTTTCCCAACACCTCTACTGGTTCTATGTAGATGTGTGTTATTCTTAGCCAATAACAATTGTTGTTACATCTCCATACATACAGGTCTATCCGACCTAACAATAAACTAACGTCGAATTGTAATCACCATTGAGTATTTTATATTAGCATTATAAATGGAATTAAAATGACGTACACTGCTTTCATTTGGTCTCATTCACCTTGTACTTTTTCAAGGTTTTCGTGTAAATCTTTATTTGGTTCATAGTTTGCCCTAGGGTGATCGATTTTGAGTTGGAACTATGATAATGTTGACGCGCTTCAAAATTCTCCTTTTTTTCTTTATCATGGAATCATATACTAAGTAGTCGTATTGATGATGAAACCAAAGCATTTTAACAATTGCATCATTTTATTATTTCCTCAGTATTACATGCCCAGTTTCTGTTCCACGTTTCTCTCTGTTATATAATTTTATATCACACTGTTTATTTCGTTCCAGTTAATATATACTGGGAACGACACAACACTAATTGGTTACACTCAAAGATGTAAATATTCCTGCATATTGGTATAAGCAATTAATTAGTAACTAAACGTTTTCCACATAGCGGATTGAGGCCTGGTGGAGCATGTTTCGGAGACAGAAATCTCAGTGGTGGATGGACTTATTCAAGGATTTGGAAATGTTTGGCTAATACCATAAGGAAAATGAAGTAGAAACGTAAGATACATTATATATCCTTGTTATAGGATACTTGTATTGTAAATGGAAGTCTAGTCCATATATTGAAATAATTGGTGAATGCGAAAAGGAAATCGGCAACTTGTTTACTCCCCATATGCTTTTGAGTTCGAATTACGATTATGTCGACACTTCGGTAATCTCATTTTTTTGTGACCCTGATTTATCGTCAGTGATTGTTCGGGTTCGAAATAAAGCAAATCCTGTAAAATTATTATATACAAGTATATTATTTTTAATTTACACGCATCCATACACTCATCACAGTACCTACACTAATACGCGCTACTGTTATTTTCAGATATTGTTTACGATACAGTTTCATGCCACTGATTCAGAAAGAACTGGATACCTTCGCCCATCAATGGAACAACAATTATATCGGCAAAAGCAAACAAGCGACATGCCCAGGAGGACGGCCGATTGTTCTCTATTCACTCCCTGCTACCAATGGTTAGTATTCAATGAGCACGTGTCAATGTCTTGTCATGTAAAGCGGCAATACATCAGAATATTGTGATGCAGATGTATGCTACATTTATGATCGTTTGTATCTCCATGTCAACCCTGCAGGTCTGGGATTGAGAAAAGAATATACCTGATGTCACCCACTACTATGATTCGTAAAAGGCGACTAATGTAAAACTCATGTGTAATTAGGGATTTATGAGTGTGCTCTCTACTTGGGGACACAAAAACTACAATTAATCTGTTGCACCAATTGCAACAGTTGGGACTATATTTTCTCTCCTTTCTAACTACATTTTGTTTCCTAACGTCTTACTAGGCAATAACTCGATTTTGGCCTAGATGTTAAGGGAGGTTACGTGTCCTGTCCCCTGACCGACACAAATCAACGCCCTTAAAATTAGTACCGACTGCTCTCTGTTTGACGTCCAGCTTTAAATTGGGGGCGGTTATGGCCGGTTAGCTCGTTGTCGGTATAATGTGACCGGGGGTGTGGTGTCATGCTACCGTGTACAGGTTACCTTTAAATGGTCCATCAGTGGCCCCAGCATCCGTGGACACCGTCCTTATATGACCTTAGCTGAATGTACGATAGCTACCGTGGTTGATATAAATTAATTTAGGTATGGCTTGTGAATATACAATATATATGTTCTGATTTGATAGTATGTAACCTATTTAAGCTACTATTTGTATAAACCCAACAGATGGAACAAACTGGGGTAAGTGATAAGCGAATTCTATTGCAGGCCAGTACCATTGAACAAATTTGTTAATTTGCGGTTGTTTCATGTGTTTACGAGTGCCTCTGTGACGTTTCAGAAGAAGAGGTGCAGTGGGCATACAGCCAATGCAGTGAGACTACTATTAGTGGATCCCGAGAATCTGTTACACCACTGCAAATAAAAATGCACGAATGTATATATTTGATAACAGTTAAGACTATGCACTATACCAGTTATAACGATATCGGATATTGTATCGGCCAACTTGACCCAATTATATGGGACCAAAAAAGCATAACTGTGCATGTATACTATGACATGGAGCTCTGCGCATGTATACTAGGACATATAGATCACACTAACAATTAACTAATCCTTCAACGTTATCACACTGGCTGGGAACACTACGAGCGTGAATAAAATGTCTAAATAATCAGCAGTCCGAAATAACTGGATCATAATTATGTGTTGAAAGATGTATACGGTATGATAGAGAACAGGGACACAGGCACTTGCCGCGCGCTATTATACGATATATATGAGTAAAACGAACTACATGTATCACGTAGATCTAATTAATACAAAGAACATAAAGTTTTTCGTTTGCGGCAAGTGCCTTTAATAGTATCACCAACTTAGAGTCCATTTATCCATACCTGGTAAACAATACTGAAGCTTTCTGAGAAGAAAGAAATTTGTTTAGGACTCACACAACTAAATCAGCCAATCAGCAAGTGTTTCATACGTTTGTAGTTCCTATCTAAAATAAGTTCCG
>JAUMHH010161126.1:7281-35186 GCA_032359455.1 Chlamys rubida | reverse complement strand
TTTAATATTTTCATTTTCCGAACAATATACATTGGAAGTCTACCTAATTCGTAATATACAAGGTCATTACATGTATTCTTAGACACGGGATTCCGATAGAGGTACCTGTATAGAAATACCTGAGGACGCGTCATAACAGTGTACGGTTGGAAGCGCGCACTAGCGGATCATAGCTTTGGGGAAATAGGCATAGCAACCCGCCATAGCTCTTTATCATATCTGATTTGAGAATCTTGTACAATACAATGATCAATTTATTATTTGGATTATATTTCCTAACCTTCATTTTGACCTGGCGTCCTTATTCCATGTTGTCCTACATTACTTCCTGATTATTTTGTTCATCTCCCCCCCCCCCCTAATTTAATTTGAAATTACCCTTTGGAATGATTACTTCACATGCTGTCTGACTCGGCATCAAGAATTCTATTTCATTACTAATTCCGTTCGACTTGGACTGAAATACCCTACTGAAGTTTCTACAACCGCAAACAAACACAGCAGGCAACTGAAATATATCGACGAGGGCATCGGAACGTGAAAATACAGTAACGAAGTAATATCCGGTGTAGACTGCTAGTGATAAACATACAGAGAGCGTCAAAACAAATCGAGCGGTGGAAACAAACTTCCGAACACATGCATACCCGGGCCCAGCTACTTTCTGAAACGAGTAATGGTTTCATTCAATACGAACTTCAGGAGTCTATTGCATAGATGTCACGGTTATTGAGTAGAACAACATGTCGGGACTGTTCTATCTCAAACATCAGACCGGTACGATTCGTCAACAGTCTGACGAACAAATAAAACTAGTATTTCCGTCGAGTTGGGGAGTATCTCCTCCTCGCGCAGACAATTCAGATAGTATCGATCTTAACACGTGGTCTGCAAAGACTCATTTACAAGGTTTGGTGCTTGGAGAGAACCAGAATTGGACTCGTTTTCATGTTTCGGATTTTATTTGTACCAAAACAACGACAAAAGCATGGTCACATTAAAACTATTGTAGTATTAACCTTCAAATAATTAAAAAATAAATTAAATATTTTATTAAATATTTTTCTCGTCCCTTGATTTTCTTTCTACAGTTTACAGTTAGATTTTATTGGAAAAAGAATGTTTATATTTAAAATTATTCCTCCAACGACATATTAGCGAGGCTTTGTGAGAAGTTGAGGAAACAATCATTTTGTAAAATACATAAGAGAAAAGTGTTTTTTTAATCTTGTAAACCCGCGTGGGCCGTTGCACGGGAGTGACTAGAAAAAGGCACAAGAAACGTTGGAAGAAAACCAGACTGCTAGCGGGGCCACCTGTTAGATAACTAATCATCACCATCATCAGTATTTACCAGCGAGGACCGGCATGTTCGTCCAAAATCGAATTTGTATGATTGCAGAGCATTATTATAAGCTTACAACTTACATTGATCAGTCGATAGGTTTGTTGTTATTTCCTACCAAGAAAGTCGAGCCGATCTGTCTATAGTAATGGCGATCAGATTTGACCAGATAAATGAAAGCGAACAACCTATTGGAATTATGTGGTATTGTGGGCGGATTGGTCGAGTGGATGACACTCCGGCCTTCCACCCAGGCGGCCGGGGTTCGACCCCCGAAGTCGTCGTACGCATGAATATTCAGAGAAAGTGTTTTTCTCCTGCCCACACAACTCCAACTAGCATTCAAGTGAGGTGGCACTATACATGATGCCGTTGGAAGCACGGTCCCACTACAAACAGAACACATTACATCTCCAGCAAACACGCAGGCATACACACAGAGGGAGATATTAGCCAGGTAGCATAGGACTAGTAATTAGCGCCTGATAAGGCAGCTCCTGCGAATTCCTCAAAAAATGTATTGATTAATGTAATGCATATGCTAATTGTATTAACTGTAAATCTATGTACTGTAAAGCGCTTTAAAGTGGCTTATGTTAGCTAGGTAGGGCGCTATATCAAATGCTGTATATTATTATTATTTATTATCTATGCAGTGGTTTTGGTTTGGTTTGGTTTTATTTTGTTCAATGTGCTATAAACAGATAATGTCATTTACGGACGCAATGTGTGTTGTGTAAGCATGCATGTGTTATGTGTGTTGGAGACAGGGTATGCTGGTGTTCTTGTCTCCTTGTAAAAAAGCGCGGATCTGATAACGACTTTATAGTGCTATCTCACTGAAATACCATGCCGACGACACCCAGCACAGCATTTCGCCCGGTCACATTATACTGACGGGTGAACCAGTTGTTGCCATTCCCTTTCATGCTGAACGTTAAGCAGGGAATAACAGCTACCATTGTAAGGGACTTTGGTATGTCCCAGCCTGGGGACAGAACCCATTGCCTTTCTCACCTTGGCGAACGCTCAAATGTAAAGCCAAAAGTGAGGTGTTGCCAAGCAAGGCACTAGGAAACAATGTAGTTAGAATGTGCAGGGGCCATGGGCTTAATATTTACTAAGCACAAATATGTATATTGACATGATCAAACAGGTTTCATAATTTTAAATAAATTATATTTTAGTAAAAATGATTGCGTTATTAATTCTTTTTCTAACACTAGATATTTCGAGCGAGAACAAACGTACAAAAGCATGTGACTCCCAAACTTTTTGGTTTTTCTGATACTGTATTTTGAAAAAAAGTAACTCTATATAATATCATTAATTAAAGTGAACATGCACGTATACTACATGTATATATATACTCTACCTTTGAAAAAAGAACGTTACCTATATTAATAGTTATAAACAATGCGGTTTGATTCGAACAAATAATATCGGCAGTTATATTATTTAAAATAACAACACGTAAATCTTTATATGCGTCGCTTTACTCACAAACGTTTCAATGTGCGGTAGTTACAATATAAGTATTTGTTCATCCTTGAGCTGGGGATTTACCTATTCACCTTCGTACTCGTCCGTTCAACTTTTTAAACAAAGATTTACCTCCGACAATGGGATAGTTGTTGCCGTTCGGTATGTTTTCAATACTTGCGTTGAGTTATATTTGGGTACCCCGATTTACTACGTCTGCCGTTATGTTGACCTTGGTCTCGATATGTCATATTCTCTGGACCTACTCGGTTACCTGTGTAGTGAGTGTGTTCGACCATAAAGAACTGTTTCATGTAAAGATACCGAGAAGTCTTTTTAATTATATTCTGACCAACATTTTTCAAATGCTTTCTCGGCTATGTATAACTTCATTTATAGCGTCTAACAGGGTTTGTATTTGTATAACGACACCTACATTTGTATATTGTTTTTTGGATTCATCGCACCTGGCGACGCCTTCTTGGCCACCTTTGTTTCTCTGTCTTTGGCAAACTTCCGTCAAATATTTGCGACCGTTTAAACTATCGGACGATTTCCCCTCTTCAGTCGTTTGTAAGTGATATCATTTCTGTTTGTATCGCAAAAATACCCTCACAAAAATTCCATACTAGCCGTAAAAATAGCATTATTTGTGTTTCACCTGTTTCGTCCGACGCATGCGCATGTGCTAGGATGTTAGGCCGATCAATGATAGTTTTATTTTTTGTTCTGACCAGCTTAAGTCATGAACAGACTGTCCGGTCACAACCAGTGCGACACACTGGTAATTCATCATCTTCTTTTCGGAACGGGATACTTATCAGATGAGTATGAAATTAAGATATATATAAATTATTGTAATTTTGTTTCATTACCTATTTCCATAGTCTTCCATTTATTTGAAATATTATTTTAGTTTTCATGTAAACATTTTTTGTCTTTTTTGTGGTTGATTATGGACTTCATCAATATTCCGTTTTGTCAAAAGTTGGAATCGTAACATTTTGAGGTGTCCTTTTGACAATCGGTGTTTGAGTGGAAAACCGTACAAAAACGCTCGACATGTATATTGGCCTATACAGTTTGACGCAGTGCATACTTATGCAGCGCATGAATATGCAAATTATTCTATTTATAAAATAATGTATTGTCTAGCGTCCTTGGTTTATGTAAATTTTGACAAACGAAGATGAATTTGTAATATGTTTAGTGTAACTTTAACCGTCCCAACAGCTTAACAACAAAATCGACATTAAATTTAATGAGGGGATATCTTTATACAGGGGTTAAAGGGTCTATTTAGTATTCTATGGAAGTAAAACAATGATATTAATGCAAATACACTGTACATGAATTTTCGTTGTTTATATTGATCGTATATATTTGTCCAGTATTGTTGTTAGGTCAAACCACTTGACCGGATGACGGACGTAACAGTTAGTGTATAGAGAAGACACGGAAGTGCTCGAGCTCATGACACATGTTAACAGGATTGAACGCTTGTTCAGGTAAACGACTGTGGTAAGTAACATTAATATTCAACTACATACATCTATGCATCCGTAACTTTAATTTCTATTTTCATTTCCGTGCCCTAAAAAGTCCGACAAACGTCTCATGCATAATGTATGCCGTAGATGATGGTTCGGTCCCGTAGTCTGTGACGCTACAGTAGTGTGGTAGCATTGCGCGTGCATGCATATTTAACTTATAAATATATATACGTTCAGAGGTGATTCGCTAGTGTAAGAGTACATGTATGTTAATATGTACATGTACGTATGCACGTATGCACTTTCACGGATGTGCTTTGTAATGCATAGTCAAGGTCACGATTGGGTGTACAACGTATTACAGCTGTGTGGTACCGTACTCAGTTTTATATCTATACTTTAGGGATAATCTTACTGTATTTTGAGATTCGCGGCAGTATATCGTGATTATGCTGTCGCAAATTGAGTTTTACTGGCGACGCGGATCGGAGCCAGTTAAACGGATATTTGCGACATTAAGGCGGCGTTACATTAACCTTTAGGGGTCACGCTTTTGTTCATGACTTTATTAAAAATCTATTTCATGACGTGTCAGGGTCAGTCGGGGTCATTGACGACATTAACATTCGCCATCCGGGCTTAATATGCAAATGAAACATTTGCGGACGGTTTACCGAGGTTATACTGTCGCACATTATTTTGATTTACCAATCAAATGTCGTATTAAATCTCGAATTAATGAGACTTTATAGTATAGCCGGATTGTAATATAACATCCAAAAGTGAACATATATTATAAAATCTACAATTGCTCTGCTGTTTAGAGTGGTTATTATCATAATGTCTTTATGTACAACGCTAATAGTCTGTATGAGATGTACATGTATTGTTCAACGAATTGTTTAAGCTTCCCTAGGGAGGAAAAAGATCATGTCAGAATATTGTTGTGGGTACCAGCGAATTCCGTATGAGGACCTTCCCATGAAATGGGTCAAGGTCAGCCAAAGTCAACTGCTGGCAATGTCATTAAAACACGTGAAGAAAAGAAACTATTAATGAAAAGTTTGGTTCAGGAGTCGAACGGGGCGCGCATTAACAGTACAAACGACAGTAAAGGCTGTAGTTGGTCAGTTGTGTCCGCCGCACTGGGCTGTTGTGCAAAGCGGATGAGTTGTGTCCATTGTGTCGTAAGTATGGAGACAGGTACAAACAGCACAATAACTGACCACTAGATAACAGGTGTTCGTTGGACATAGACAGGTACAGATAGAACAAAAAATGACCACGCGATAGCAGGTGGTGGTGGGATATAGACAGGTAAAGACAGTACAAGAACTGACCAGCCGATCATAGGTGGTGGTGTGATATAGAAAAGTAAAGACAGCCCAATAACTGACCACTCGATAGCAGGTGGTCGTGGGATATAGACAGGTAAAGACAGCACAAGAACTGACCACTCAATAACAGGTGGTCGTGTGATATAGAAAAGTAAAGACAGCCCAATAACTGACCACTCGATAACAGGTGGTCGTGGGATATAGACAGCACAAGAACTGACCACTCGATAACAGGTGGTCGCGAGATATAGACAGGTAAAGACAGCCCAATAACTGACCACTCGATAACAGGTGGTCGTGGGACATAGACGTGTTCCATGCAGCAAGCTGGCTGTTGTTTAGATGATACCTGCTGTATGCAAATAAGTGTGTTGAAATATGTGTTTACAAGAGTGTGACTCTGGGTGTGCAGGAGAGATGGTCGAAATGTTCATTGGCACTAAGTTTTGTTAATTGTAAATAAAATATGTGTACTTGTGTACAATGGAAGATCTGGAATGCATTAAGTGATCTTTATGTTCATGCTCATTTCTTTGAATTTTCTCATTTTATTTAAACTGCTATGTAATTCTAATATGCGTGCTCAAATCACAATTGTTATTTTAAACCAAATACAGAAACATTAAAAATATTAAATACTTGATAAATTGTTTAAATTACGAAATAAAATTATTGTTTGATCTTCACTCAACCAGCTTAAAAGACTCTTCACAATAGTTATATATCACGGTCAGTGTGTGACTTTTGTTGAAAGAAGATGAAAGAAATCGGCATTTTTTTTAAATTTAGAAATCACAAAACAAGCATTTCCGTCGTTCAATTATGTGATGTACTATTGCCAAAAGAACATGGCGTGATCAGGTCAAGATTTGCACCAATTGTAACTAACGCTTACATTTTGGTAGTCATGGGCCTTTATGTGTTACATTTTCTTTTATGTATTTATAAGAAAAGGTAATTTTGTGTTAATCAACTTTTTAACAAAGTATCATGTTTAAGAAATGAAAGTTAAACAAATTATACAATATTTTATTTATTTATCAATCATATATATATACAATATTCCGTACGTATAAAATATAAATTCTTTGATTCTAAATTAATAATAGTCATACAAGTTTAATATGCATATTTGTATAAGTTGTACATAAGTAATATTATCAGTCTCTTGATCTATACAATGCTGTGGTTATCCGACAGATGATTACACAGGAAATATGTTCGAAGTACGATAGTCTTCAAAATACGCAATAACAAAGGCTTGATGTCAAAGCTTTAATAACAGTCCGTTAAGGTTCTTTCAATAATTCTTTAACTATCACATTAAAAAGTATGGATTTCGTTTTGAGTACGAATAAAACACGTCATTTTAGTTAATTACAGAATTGAGTAGTCAATTTACTTATTCACCACATAACTGTATGTAATAGATATCATAATATTTGAGATTAAATATCACAATATTGGATAGAGGGAAACCAGAACAGCCTGGTTTTCTCATAATGATATTTTGTCACTGCCTCTTGATGGTATTATTCAGAAAGAAAATGTAGTGGTTCATATTATTATCATATCAATTAAGAAACTAAATGAATTAGCACCATTATAATCAGCACGTGAACTATAATTCACGTTTTCATCCAAAACTATTGGACGGCGCATACGCATTATATATTGCATTGCGGCAAACCGGGAAGCAAGTAGTATAGTAAATGAAGGCTGTCCTAAATTGGAAAGAATATGACATATTTAACGCAATAGATTAACACTTTCAGTTTCTTGGAGTCATTTACGTTTCAGATATAACAAACAAAAAAAATGACTTGTCAATGGAAATCGGAAATTGATCGAATGCGATGAATTGGTATACATATAATATAAACTTTATTTATTTTACAACAGTTATGAAACAAGTGATTTCAACTTAGATTAATCACTCTTGTTAGCCAGGATATTAGCGCGAGGAAACCGGAGTGCCCGGAGAAAACCCACGGACGGATGATCCCATACCTTTTCAAGTCTAATCGGGGAATCGAACCCTAGCCGCTTTGGAAGGCAAGTGCGCCATCAACTGGGCCACTCGTCCACTCTGATTGGTATCTGATCTTCAAAACATTTAAACCTCGCCGTCCTGAATAGTTCATTTCTGAAAGTTTATCTAGACTAGCTAAATTTCTGGATATATTGAATACAACGTCAATGGGATATCTGTGCATTTATAGTTGAGTGAATCGAAGTGACTCAGTAACTGAACGTATATGAACAATTCGTTCGACTCAAAAGTCGGCTTGTATTCAGACAAACATCATTATTTGATATGATTAAGTCCATACATTCTTTGATTATCTGTTCCTTGAAATTAACTTTCTAATGATGTTATAATGTCAACACCCAGCAGGAACACTACTTTAATGTTATCTTGAGATGATGTATAATTAAATAGATTTGCAATGCAATGCATATTTTATGATATGATAAAGCAGAAATACATGTAACTTCATACACTGTAATACATACAATATAAATATATACTAGTATTCAATATATATATATATATATATATTATCCTGATGCAAAGAGAAGAATAAAGATTTTGGACTTATTATGATATAGAAACTACTATGGAAACAATGCATATAATCTCCTCAAATCTCCACAATAAGCTGTGACTGATGGCAAAACACGAGTGGAACATCTTTATAAACATGATATGAGCATATACACTGTAGACCAAGTTCGTTACGACGATTATGCAAAGGGTATGGTTACGATTATGCCTTTTGTGTCAATAAACCTAAATAACGTGGAGATTAAGCATAGAATCCCCAAATGAACACTGCAATGGTCATCAGAAGAACAGCGTTAACATTGAGAACTGTTTTCCATGTGCCTTTTTCCACAATTGATTCGTGCTTCTTTTCGATAGCTTGTCGCTCTTCGTCCGTCATCTGAGGTTGGTTGACCATCTTCTCGATTCCGCATATCCACTGAAATGCTCTCTTGTAGCAAGGTGTGTCAACCTCAGGCTCTGTTTGACAAGTGAATAGAAAAACTTTAAATTTTAAAGATACCTTTCTTGGGAAAATGTCATTTAATCAATAATATTCTTAGCTATTACTCATCTCGAAATTAAGACATTGGTATAAAGATGTACTTTCTTTCCATTGTTCAAAATGGTATGGCCAGTTTTCAAATGAAGAGAGGTCAATTTTATCCAAATGTTGTATGGAGTGCTTAACAAAGACCATAAGGTAATAGGTGTACCTGATGTCTGATAATAGAGGACAAATGCATCCACAAAAACAAAGAAGATATCAAAACTACAAGGAGGACGTTATGCATCAATTCCAAAACCAAAAAAAATTTATCTCTGTTTGAAGATGCCAATTAATTTGCAAATCACGTGAAAAAAGCGGTTTTATGACAATGCAAAAGAACTAATGAGGCCACTTGTACAGCACCCACAAAACTGCAAATCAAATAGTGGCGCCTATAAATCAATTAGGAATCTATTGATTGAATACGTACGAATATCCTCTATTTTGAGTGTGTTTGGATTTGCGTCTTGCGTAGCTTTCTGTTCTTCTTCGTCTATATTCACCCGTTCAGCCGTACTAAACCTGTTCCAGAATGTCAGTCGATGTAGCTAGGAAGAAACATACGAAAACAATGCTACTAATTATGAAAATATTAGTTTCCTCGAGTTTCATGTAAGTTGTGATTATTGCTATAGCGTTATTTTAACACTTAGAGATCTTAACTAATGTGATAAGAACAAATTAAGTGATAGCATTATTTATCTGGAAAAACAAAGGCTTGATATACAAAAACAAAATCGGCTGTTAGGGCATATAGAATGTCAAAATTAAACCTTGGACCACTTACTTTATCTACAACATGTAAAATGATGTGATTGATTGCTACAGAAGTGCACAAGTCTGCTACAGCTCTCGTATGATAATTATAATGATATCAATCAGATTCTTATATATACATATACAATTTTTTTAAAAAAACAATCTGTCTTTAAAACAATCTGTCAGATATTATTGAGAACAATAAGAAGTATTACCTCAGATAAGCTCAATAAAGGAAAATTATATACTTCGGGTCGATCAAGTGTTAAAGTCAATAAATTTCCAAATTTCTGGAATAAACTCTAATATTTGTGATAACCTGTAACATGATAATTTGCGGGTCGACCAAGTGTTTAAGTCACTTAACTCCCAAGTCTCTGAAATATCTGTGATAACCTATAAAAGCACAAAGAAACTTACATGGACATCGTCTATTGGTTTAGTCAAAAGACTGATGATTACGGTGGCGATGAAGACCACCCCAAAGAGGATGATTCCGAAGTGGAGATAGTGGACTTTTGAAATGATGTCAGGGCGATTATCCTTTTCCTCCTCGCCGCACGGAGGCACAGAGTAGACGTATTCCCAGATAAACCGTATCATTCCTGTCACAAGACCGATCATCAGACCGAAGAACGCCCCCTGTTGGTTCGATAAAGAAACACACACGTTCTGTACAGGATATTTTTGAATTACAGTATACCGGGAAAGATAAGCCGCAGTTTTATTTACTTCCTTTTCGCCTTCGACAACGAAGGAGAATTTAACACGAAAGCGATAGTCAGTACATAGCATATCCTGTATAGCGATACCACCTGAATGGTGAAATTAACACTAGGCGAACATAAATTTTATAGGTAAATGACTGGGCTAAAGTTTCCTAGAATATAGTATTCCTCTATTACAATTAAATGTTGTTGTTGTTATTTGAATGAAGTACATTGATTTGGGTTGCAAAATGCTCTAAATAAAAGTTATACATGTATATAATTTCAAATCCTGAAAAATTTCTGAATTATTGAAATTTAATCAAACACAAGACGATATTCATAACAATCCCTTCCAGATAGAGACCATTACAAATCTCTCTGCAATGGTCTCTTATTTTACGCACTATTGATGATGGATTCACTTTAACTGGGTATTTTAACTGTATGAAAGAGCGGAAGACAAACTGTCACACCTGCGTGATGTAGACTATACTTTGGAAATGTTACAGTAACCGCAGATGGTTAAGAGTTCTGTGTCTACATAACACAAGAGTGAACTATTCTATTACGAAACCAAAGCATAGCATCAGACCGATTACGGGTTACAATAGTGCTTTTTCAATATAGATTCATCCTGTATTGGTCTTAACTTTATATGTAGATTAATGCTTGGTTTATAGTTATTATTTCCGTAAGTACTTAACCTAGCATGAATATTTTATATGATAAGATAATGAGATATAATAAAATTCAAACCGTCAAATAGAGTCTTTCTGATGTGAACTCACCTTTTCGTTTGTTCGCTTCCAGAACACGGCCAAGACATAAACAGCACACACAGGTGGTGCGAGAAAGCTAGTAATCGCCTGAATGTAATGGAACAGTTCTGAAACGTTCTGAACAATAGGTATCCACACTACCGATATCACCACCAAGATCAAAACGCAGCACCTACAAAACACAAGGACAAAGAATAGTAAGAAAAGGTGTGGTCGACGAATTTGATAGATAATGTCCATGCTACCGTTAATATAACGGTACCTTAGTGAGGCCACAGGAGCGCCTGGAGGTTATTGTTTTAGGGAATAGTTGTGAGCAGGCAGTACGGAACATAGGTCATTAAGTCATCAACAATGAACAAATATCTAGAAGATGTAAAGAAAGGTAAATAAATATCGGTCTCGCAGTTCATATGACTACATGTATCTAATAAATTTGAATTAAGATGTTTTAATAAAAAGAAGAAAACAAAATGACACGAAAACCTTTTGAGGGTTCCTGAGATTACCCACACTCCGAATCCCAATGAGAATGACAGCACAGTGCCTAGACAGTATGTAACGTGGATAGTCGGTAATGTCCGCGATAACTTACACCTAGATCTGATGAAAGGGAGGCAAGTAGTTATTGGTTATGGCAAGATGGTAAGATGTGTCCAAGATTACCATTCGACTATCAATGAGATATAAACCACTTAGGCAACTGTCCGACAACAAATGAGCTTGATGTTCACCGTACCTAACAATCCGCAAATTTATAAAATCAACGTAACTATCTCAAAATCCGCGTACTTTACATAACTAACTGACCAACGATTAGTAAGCTCTACGTTACTAACCGTTCGCCAATCAAGAGTTTAATCAAGAGGCTATACATTTCTAACCACAACACTCAATGAGGTTAAGTATCTAACCGTCTGATAATCAAGGACATTACATTTATAACGCCCGACAATCAATGAGGTTAAGTATCTCATCGTCTGATAATCAAGGAGCTTAACATTTCTAACCCCCGACAACCAGTGAGGTTAAGTATCTAACCGTCTGATAATCAAGGAGCTTAACATTTCTAACCCCCGACAATCGATGAGGTTAAGTATATAATATAACCATCTGATAATCAAGGAGCTTACATTTATAACCCCCCGACAATCAATGAACACTACGTAACTAACCGTCCTACTATCATGAGTTCTACGTCGCCGGCATCCTTCCTTATCCGCCTCCAGATATCCATAGTGAAGATGGTACTGCTGCTGTTGAAGATGGAAGTCAGGGATGAGATGAGGGCAGACATCATGACAGCCAACATCAATCCTCTTAGGCCAACAGGCATGATCTTTAGAACGAGTTTCGGGAAAGCAATATTTGTGCAGCCCGCCCGACTTCCACATACTTCAAAGCAAATATCCGGATCAGCGCAGCCAACCTCATCTGTAAATCACAGAGACGATTCGTGTAAATGATATATATGTATTGGATGGTCAATAAAACATGTTTTTCAAATCCTATCAAGCTAAATGAGGAGATGTCTTTTATACGAAGCATCATATACAGTTGGTTGTGGAATGGAGGCTCCACACTTTCGAAATTAACTAGCAGAATTCGTTGAAACGCTCATGTAATGGCTATGCAACTATGTAGAGTTGATTTTATGAAAATCTTAGCATTTCGATAGTTTGGGGACTTTTTTTAAAATACCTGAAAATTGAGTTTTCGTCAATTTAAATAGTTTTCGTTTTGTGTTTTGCAGAGGGATAAAATTGACAAAGTGACAGTTATCTCTTTTTACAGATATCAAAAGTGATGGAAATATATTAAAATTATGATATCAAAATTGTCACTTTATTGTTCTTTTATTGAACCAAATTACTCTCAGTCATGTACACTTTGGACATCAACCCGCTTACGCACGGTATATTTACACGTCAGGTACATATGTGACGAGAAGCTATCGTATGGTATGCTCACGTGCACCCACACATGCATTTTCATAGGGATCTTGATATTTTTCAAAACACTATTTTCACATGAGTAAGTGCACTGCATTTGTAAAAATGATTTAATCGACAGAACGAAATTCGCTCAACAGCGAAAATCGTAACGACCTCGAGCTTGTGAACTCGTGTAAGCACGTGATATGCATATGTGTGGTCGGTACACACATTACATCATTCCTCATTCCATGCGTTTCATAATGACTTTCTTGTATTCGTCTAGTCTCGTGTCAATGTCTTACCGTGAGTCAGTTTATGTCTTTGTATTGTAAGTTTTATTCTTTAAGTACATGTGGTTACACATTCCCTAACAAAATCTCGATATTTGGTGTTGATACATCATCGTCATTCACGTGTACTATTGACACGGTGTACATGCACATTTTGTTCGAGATAATTGAGTCTGAGCTGTACCTTTTCCAGAAGTACGTGACGAAAATGGACACTGATGACGATGTGTGGAGCCATATTAAGAATAAATTGAGGACAATTCACTATATGGTACAACAAAACTGCACTTCAAAAATCTACATTAAATATATTGTCAGCCGTAAGGGGTCCATGCTATGTCTCTCCATCGATACAGGGGGAATAAACATAATAGAAAATAGGCGAGGTATACATGCGCATTCGCAAGTTGACAACATGTTTATACAAGTTAATCGAATCGATCCAACAAAAAGTGTAACATATAAACTGAACCGACAAGAAATGTGCATTTAACAACAGTTGCACTCTAACTTTAAAAGAAGTTCTTTTGAAAAACAATTCATAACATGTATCTATTTTCATGTTCTGTATATACCGTAATAGAAATACACATAAAGTAAACAAATACAGGCCTATCGAAAAATGCTACATTTGGTTTGTTCTTATTGTGGGATGAAATTAGTGTGATTCTGTCAAATAACACCTACTTGGAAACAAAATTCTGGCAACCATTCCTGGAAAGACGAGAAGCCAGAGAGGTAAAAATTTCAAGTATCCGGCAAGAATCGTCCCGGCCTTGGCATGTGATAAATTCTTGGCAGCTAGAGCTCTCTGTACAATGACCTGCAGGACAAACATAAAATCGTTATTGATATCATTGTTACCATTGTATCTCTGCCAACAAATCGACGTTTAGTACATTGTCGATACACTGGAATGTGTATCAGTTTTAATATACTGTATTTATCACTTAATGTACTGTGTTATCCAGTGAATATTCTCATGTCACATTTTTTGCGTATTAACCCATGTTATATGACCTGTCAGCCCTGTGATTGGTTGAAAGTTATAAATGTTTCAATTGTGACGTCACGCCTAGTGATGTCACAAGCAGTCAAAATGGCAGCTTTTTACATTTCAAGGTTGCAAGATAATATTGTCGTTTTACACGAATTAATGCCACAAATCTTGATTATGTGATAAAAAAGATTTTACAGTCGTTTGCGTTTCATATGAGATTTATGAAACTCGTCACGAATGTTTGACTTTAGCTCGCCAGAGGCTCGCTAATTGGAACAATGTTTAGACTCGTTTCATAAATCTCATATGAAAAGGAAACTCATGTAAGATCCTATATATATAATACTCTATACATCGAAATGGTTGATATGTTATGACAATTTTCATTAATGCAAACACGTTATTAGATAAATTACCTGATCTGAGCACCAATACCACACCGAAGAAATGGTGAGACCAAACATGATTCCTGGCCAGGGGAGATTACCATCATCCGCTGCTCTCATCAAATGCATGGCGTTTTGGGGAGGGATGCCACATTTGGCGTAGCTATAGTTGTTGTGTATGTTTGCATAGTTCAAACGAGTCGTGTTTGGCCACGCATCAAAATACTTTTTAATCAGTTGCTCATATCCACCAACTTCGATGAAACCTGGTTTAAAAACCATTAACAAGTTAAAACAAAACAAATACTTACGGATATATTATCACCGTTGCGTTATTTTCGCCCATCATATTTCAATCGTTTGAAAGAAATGTGTTTTTCTTATATTTTTTGTGATAGTTTATTCAGAATCACAAAATATATCACAAGCATAATCACAAAATAATATAGCACAGCTTAACAACACAAAATACAGCATACACTTTACAATGTCAGCACATAAACACAAAACACACTTAAGCGTCAAAAGCGTCAACATAAATCACAAATTATGCCACATTTATCCTTAATTGATACAAAATCGATACAAAAAAGTAGAGAAAAAACATCGATCGTATCAATAACTAATGGGAGGCGATACTATATTATTGTTTTGAAGGCTAAGCACTTCATACTCCTCATGTGATGCCTTTTAACTTTCATAATCATAATAGCAACCTTTGTTCTTCAGCTTGACGTAGTATGTATTATTTTAATGATAAGGCCAAGCATTTCTTTAAATCTCATGTAAGTTATCGGTAATGTCCATGTACTACCTTTGACCTCAACGGAATATTTCAGCTTTCAAATCCGCGGGTCAGATAATTAAAACATCGTTATAATCACTCCATGTTAATCCAAAGCTATGTACGTAAAAGCGGCGCGTACAACAAACCCTGGCTTTATACTTACTCATGACCATGAGGATGAATGCTCCGATCACCATGATGATAACCTGCGCAAAATCGGTCCAAATTACAGCGGTCAAACCTCCTACAATGAAAAGGCAAATCATAATATCGATAGAATGATTATCAAAGCTCAACACTGAAAAAAACCCATCAGCATCTTACATAACAGTAACAGTACCAAATACATATACTGGACCAGAACGCACCAACATCTGAAATGAACGCTACCAAACCCCATCAACCGGACAAACACCAAAGATGTTCATAACGTAATCTTCGTCGTCACCAACGTTTCTAGTATTTAAGCTGGTGAAAGGGTTAACTGATAATACAAAGTATTTTAATTGGCCGTTACGTAGTAAAAATTCTTTAATGTTTAGAAAATGTATCTATATGGATTATGAAATCTGAGCTTTAATAATGCTTATCAACTTAACCCTTTCACCCCTATGTAACTTTAGTAGACTCTACCATCCATTGATCTGAGTGAGTCCATTATGGTCTACAGTGGTGAAAGGGTTAAGAGAGGAGCACAGAGACAACGGTAAGTACACTTTTTACCAGGCAGTAAATCCAGGTTAAAAGGGGAAGATCTCGAGTACACGTTTGCCGTTTTTAAACATCAGATTTCGTTATACGTCAAAGTACAAACAGTACGAGAAAACACATTACCTGTGATGGTGAAGACCGCTGCTATGGCTAATAATATAATAACGGCCAGGTATAGGTTGAATCCCTTGAATGTCTGTGTGATGAAGAGGGCTCCGGAGAACAAATCAGCCTGCATAAATATATTGAGCACATCACGTTTAATTCAATTCAAAGGTGTTTGATTGACAATGATCTACATACAAACATGTTGTATATATTAATTTAGGTAATAGTACAATATCGACAAAAGAATCAGACAATAGGCTAATCCTATATCATTCTCCTTCTAACCTTATGTTAAAGCATTAGACTTGGTGAAAATGTATAGTAATTAACAAGTGATGTCTTTTAGGCATATCTTACAGACATGGCTATTTTGCAAACTACACTTATGATAAGTATATGGTTTGTAAGGATTTCTTGACGAACCTAGACAGAAATCTCAAAACACAGATTATTGAATATATAAAATTGTATGTACAACCCAAAATTGAAAAAAAAAAATAAATAGAAAAGGGGAACAAATCTTGCAAAGTAATCCAATAATAACATAACAGGCACACATTGTTTGAATCGATATTAATAATATACGCTCAGTACAATACCCAAATATGTTATCAATTACCTGATTCAATAAAGCATTTAACTTCATCAAAATTAACAACGCTTTATATGAAAAAGTTAAAATGCAGATTCAAGACGACAAAAAATAAAGAATTGGTTAATAATTTAATTGAACATTTAAAAAAGATAACTGGTCAAGCTTGATATAAAATGCATTTGGACATTTTCATGTCATGACTTATTTGATACAGCAGTGTCAACATAAAAGGGAAACCTCATTAGTCAATTCTAAAACTCGACAAAAGATATCCAGAAGTCGCCATAGTTAACGGAAATACAAAGTAGACATAACGTTTTATGAAGTCATCATCTTGTTATCGCGTTGTAAGGATACAAGTTAGGATGGCAATAGTTAAACTTACGGATATCTTTGTGAACACGTAAAGGATAAGGGCGAGTACAGAGAGGTAAATCCTGATCCTCTGTCCTCCAAATCGTTTCTGTAGATACTCTGGCATAGTGAATACCTGGAATAAGATCGAACAAAATTTTCTCACGTTTACCAATTAAATTTAGGGAATGTATACAGCATATGGTAGTATGTTAAATAAACGAATTAAATTGATAAAGTTTTCATACGAATATTTTGAAATTGCCTTTTGAAAGGCTGCGACGTATTGTCAGTTTTCTCCTCTTTATACATGATATATATTTGTTTATGGTGAAGGTTTATAGCAAAAGAGAGTAACAGACGTTATTGTTATTTTTGTTGCAGTCATGGAATTGATACCTTACGAGACATAAAACAGAGATAGAAGAACTACTTTCTTCTCAAATTACGGATGTGTGCTGCAATGTACATTTCATTTAACACTTTTACATGTTAAGTTATTGCCGAGAGGATCACAATAAGCAGGAAGGGGAATTTAAGATTCCAAGACCGACTAGTAAAAGCGTGTTTTTGCAATACATACATTAAAATTCTTGATGTTGTGACAAAAAGCAATCTGAAATTCGTTCCAATTCGTTATCAGATACATAAAACTTGTCGCAATATTTTTCATGTAAGCTTGCCATAGGCTTTCTAGAATGAAATAGAAATTATAAATTCGTTTCATCAGCCTTATAAATTGGAAACACTATTTTATATCCTGTATGTATGTATGTATATGAGATGTACATTACAATATGGTACGTTTTTTATATTACATGTTAACCAAACATGCTCCAATATTTGATCATGAGGATGCATAAAGAAACTCACCCCAGATGCAATGTACACTGGCACGAAAAGCCATCCCAGCATCATCAGTATGAAGATAGCCTACAAGGAATAGTATATATATATATATATGAAAAGCAATTTATACATGTATCAACATACACTGTAACTATCATAAGAACTTTTGCAATAGCGACAAAATACTACCAGTTTGGCCTTCTTTTCAAAAGATACGGCTATAATTGTCTTGCTTGTTTGCAATCATGCATACATATAGCATCGATATAATATATAGATAAAATGAAATATAATATGTGTTGAAGTAGAAAATGTCGATATTTTTTTTTTTTTAATTTGGCTTTAAGGGGTCCCACTTCTTTTAACAGAAATGAATTAGACAGTTTCGTATTAAATGTACCACATATAGCAGCAACATGCTCAGAAAGTATGATAGGTTATTGAGTAGAGTACTTTAGAGTAAACTGATATATACTGCATGATAAAAACATGCAAAGCAAATGAATATTCAAACTGCTGTCGAGGTTGGTTTTATTGCTACATGTAATTGAATAAGAGTATTTTTACTAGATTGTGTGTATACAGTAATGTTCAATGTTACAGTTTTACGTGAAGGGCAGTCAGTATAACACAAACCTTATTATCACTGAAGTTAAATTTCAATAATGCATACAGTAAGCCAACAACGAAATAAAAGATACTCCGATAGCATTTGTGTTGCTGAAGAGCAAGGCTTTCTTAAAAGTTGCAGTCAAATGAAAATAACAATAGGTCCGTCATCGAGAAAATACACTGCGTTATATTTCACTTACGTTGAGTTCAAATACCGCTATACCGATACCGGACGCAGCTCCAGAGCCTGCTAGTCCGACAAAATGGCCACTGCCGATGTTACTAGCGAAAAGTGAAGCCCCAACCTGAAGAAAATGCAAGAAATATTGAAGTCATATTAAAACCTCGTGTCACATCGTCAGTATACACATCTGTCCACGTAAACTTGCTAATTATTTCCGATAAAGTTTGGCTTTCATGTTCTCGAGGCATTTCTGACCGTTGACAGCAAATGGATGCATATTTATTAATGCCGAGCAAATACTTTCAACTGCCTTTAATTTCATTTTCGCGATAAATATTTAAACAGATTACTCTAAACTAACGAAGAAAAACATATTGCAAAATCAAATACATCTAAAAGTAAAGTGATTCACAGTAAGTAATAGTAATTAAAGAAGACGTAAATGAGTTAGAAATACTTTGAACTGAACAGAAATATCAGGATCGTTTTAGCATTGCACAGAAAACATATGCAATATATGGAATACACAATAGTTCATGTTTTTTTTTTAGCTGATATCGTATCGAGTTAGTTAGTGCAGATGAAATATCAAGAATTAACTTAAAATATATTACAAGTAGCTATAGACAGCACCATCGCATGCGTCATGAACATCCAATGTGAATGCAATAAAATGTTACCGGAATCCAATTCATTGTCCTCCCCGCCAAGAAGTACCCGCTCACACTTCCTCTGTTCCGACATGACGACTGCAAATAAATAAACCACATGTAAATTTCACAACCAAACCAACCCTTAGTTTCCCCAATAAATTAATGTGTTTTTTTAGTTTTAGTTTAACATGCAGTAAAACTAAACCTATGAATCATAATACATTTAAATAAGCTCAGCAAGCATTACTTATTTTCATTATCACTTTGTGACCGAAATTTGGCATTACACAACAAACACAATATTGGCATATCAATAGGAAATACCCTCATCGTTTAAAAGTGTCAACATGATATCGAACCTCTGATATATCCATAACACATGTAAAAAAGACGTGTTAATTTGTATTTCTTTTAGAACTGAGTATAGCTTTGACGATTGTTTAACTGGTTCAGTTTTCGATTTTAACATCTCGTTATCGACGTTTAAACAATGATTAGAGTTTGAAATTATAATCAATACTCAAGGACATGTCGAAAGTACTTCATGTTTTTTTTAACTCTCAAACATATGTTAAGTTTGTGTGCTACTTGTGATCGAATAGATCTATGGTCTTTGTTATCTCGCTTATTTACATAGCATTTAGCCTAAAAAACACGCATTTTTCCTTATGATAAGTGACTAAACATCTGTTTTATAGTTGACATCACGATTTAAATACATCTTCATTAAATTTTAATTATACGGTCGCATGAGCTTTAATTGATAAAAACATACTTGTACATGTCCGGCGCAAAAAATCTAATGATTTGGTGCATAGCAAATATGAAATGACTTTTGTTGAAAACGACATATAATCTGTATCCTCTGGTCAGAAACAGTCTTGTGAAAAGCAACTATGCCTCTTCTATTATCAATATTGAACTTATCTCTTTTCTCCACAGTTCAACCAAACACTGAACCTCCAGTCCAAGATTAATAGATTTCAGTTAGGATTACCTATACAAGACAAGTCCCGTTGACTTTGTGCATGTGAAATCATAATGTCATTTGTTTTATAGATAAATCAATAACTACATGCCTTTACAACTGCTTTATATACAACAGTGCTGCATGTTGATAGTCAACTGTTCTGTATTCTACAGAGATGCCTCTTCTGCTTGATCCACTATATACTGGGGATGCTACCTCCAGCATCCCTCCTACTTCAACAGTACCATTGGTTTTGCTCCCTAGCATCACTGATGAGGCTTAGGACTAAACAACTGTATAGTGCATTGGGCTTAATAGTAGGCATACTGCATGTATTACCGAATTGTATAGGTACAATCGCACAGGTGTGTGTGTGTCTTACGTTCATGTACCCAGATCGCCGACCACCTTGCTGTGTGTTACATCGAGGTAAGTTCGTTGGAGAATGTTTGTAAGGCGAGACCGTATCAGGCCGAGACAGGCTACCAGGTACATACGTACCCAGCTGTAAGGCGCCTGGGGGAAGTGTCGATACAGTACCTGTGGAAGAAGCTACTTTCTCGCAAACGATAAAATAAGTCCCCACCGGGTAATAGGCAACTGGTAGTACTTCACTCGGGATTGATCAATAGAATGTTAAAATATGTTGTACTAGTTGTTATTCTAATTTGTGTAATCAAAAATGAAAGGTCTTGAACAAATTCCCATCACATAGGATTTGTTCTTAAAGAGTCCCAGAAAGTTAAATGAAGTTATATAAATTGGACGAAATGTTAAAGTCTTTCACCTAAATACCTGTCAATATACTGATATAGGAAGCCTATATGCTCCATATAAATGGTTGGAAAACAATTGTGAAAAGAAGCTGACGAAATCAAAATATAGTTAACCATCTTTAATTCCAACTTAAATGTTTTTCTTCATCCGACCTAAACAGGTTTAACGTCTAACCACGCAACCCCTGTTGGTGCCTCCCTACGTACAAACTAGTATAAAGACGTTTGATGATGGTCCCTGGATCGTACACACTAGTATAAAGACGTTTGATGATGGTCCCTGGATCGTACACACTAGTATAAAGACGTTTGATGATGGTCCCTGGGTCGCGTTTGTACTTCAGTAACAGCATTATCAAGTTTCCTCGTAAATTGACGACCGTGAACTATATTTCCACTTAATTTATATTCAGGCGTCACACATTGTGTCGACGATATCTACCCTTTTTTAACTTCTGATCGAAAGTAAAGATCAACTGAAGCGTATTGCTTGTACATAATTATGCAGATTTCCATTCAGATCCATGTTTGTGAATATATATATTTTACTAAACTACCAATGATAGGGTGGACGATGAGATGTTTTTATTAAGATATGTCGACCAAATAATAAGGAGATTCTCAATTGTATGTCGCTTTTTACAATGCTAAAGTTACATTCATTTCACTCGTTTTAGTATGCATTCAAAGTCCCTTTCAAGGTAGCTGCAAACACAAAACTTTAACATTTCTAGGACACAGATAGCGTTATCAAGGTTAACATGACCTTCCAGCTCTATGCAAGATCACCACATGTGAACACGTATATCCCCATTATGTAATAACGGTAGAGAGATAGCGAAATAATCACTCGGGTGTCGACAAAGATAGAACCAACAACCATTCAGGAACATCGGGAGTCACAAATAGCATTGCTAACTTATAAAAATGCACCTCGTAAGTCCGGTTTTACATGTATATCAGATGTCTACAGTACCTGTAATTTAAAGAGACGATAACATATTGAATTTCGGAAAAAAAACTAGTTTAGTCCTAATAAGAAAACTTTTGAGCTTTTCAAAAAAAAACAATGTCCTATCTATGTAGTCTTTTAAGTCCATGCATTTACTACACTCCGTCTAGTCTAACGTTAGACTTGGGTAATGTCATACACTACCTAATGTTAGAAGGACCAGTTATATAACCAAAACAAGCAGCTTAAGGATCCTTGTCCCACTGCACTACCGGTTTTCGTATATATGCAGTAACCTCCCCTTAACTTCCGTTTTTATATAACTATATTTACATTTGCTATGCATCCTTCCATTGCAATGCATTGAGAAGGCAAATGTTGTTATGAGACTAAAACAACATTTGTAATTGTGACGTCATCAATTTCGTTGTTGTCAACACTTAATTTGCTGTTCAAAAACTGTTCGAAACAACTAGATAAAGCGTGACTATTCTATCAAAGGATAAATACAAATAATGAATATTTTAGCAAATATTGTTATGATCCTATAACACACATTGCTTTCGATGACAAACTTAATAAAGCCCGGTGTGTGTAATAGGACCATAACAACATTTGCTTAAACATTCATTGCTAAAGTATCACGTTTTACCAGGGAGCACAGTGAGTTAGAGCGATAGCATATCCATCTGAAGTCAAATGTTCGAATCCCGTCCAGGCCTGCTGACTTGTTCACACTCAGAACACTGGTGTTTGTAATATTTTTGATATGTCATCTTTATTATATTTCTCATAAAAATTCCGCCAAGTATGTTTTTTTTTCAGAAATGATTTATCAAAGCTACAATGATGCCGGAAAAAACCAGTTTCCAACAATCAATGCCAGAGTTCGTCATTAAACCCTGTACATAAATAAGTGTAAAGTGTATTAAACGTAACAAGATCACATCATATACAATATTGTATTGTAAGGTTTACAGTCGTATTGTACACTGTTTTAGTTCCATTTAGATGATGTCTTTCATCTGGGGTGATTTGGATTGTCAATAGTCGATCAAATGTTTAGATAGGTAAGATATCTGACACTAACTATCCTGACATCGGTAGGCAATTTGTGTAACGTAATCCATTATTCATAAAGAACCTTCTGAATACTGATTTTCGTTTTAAATAGAATTTCGTTTAACGGAAATGAAAAAAACAAAATCCGTAGCTGATCAATCGAAGCTTATTCATGAATTTCCAGATTAACGTTATGTAGATAAAACAGGATCTGAAGACCTCCTACTAAGCAGTTACATGATCTATTATAAAACCCATCAGGTTCTCAGTCTACATTGTTATTTATAGTTGGGTAGACCTTCCTCACTCTGATAAGATAATGTGGGACACATTTTTATTGCAATAACCTGTACCATATATGGTAGAGCACACTTTTGTCACTTTTAACATATAAGTATGGTAAAACGTTGTAGCAGTCACTGTATAGTGGGATATTTTCACGGTAATGATATTTTTTGGTAAAAAACTTTGTCACGAAATATGATCCACGGAAATACCATGACAAGTTTAGAAATTAACTGCGATTTATGAATTAAAAATCGCAGTTTCGTCATATATTGAAGTTATGTCAAAAATTAGATATATTTGCAGGTAATTTGTTAAGATATTGCTTTCCTGTCGTCGATTTTCACGTACAAATCACCAACTTGTGATGTTGGCTTATCGTGTAAACCTCGGCTTGTCTTGTGTATTTATTCATTTGAAATAATAACTTATAGCATTATCTTATTATTTTGTTGAATAAAATAAGTTGGATACAATGTACACACAATAACCAAAGAACCACTAGTATACCCTATGTTTTAAAGCTAACGAATAATGTCTTGTGACAAATTTGAATTCGGGACTTGCTGTCATTGTTAAATCGCGTGAATTGGTACGGTACATCTCGTGATATATAAACAACAAAATAAACCAAGTTCAAGGCTAAGGTTTATTGTCAATAAAAAAGAGCATGGTATATTGGAAATGCCATTAAACTGTTTTAATATCTACCCCAGTATATTCCAGAATGTGTAATTACAGGGTCAAATTCTGATCAAAAGTTCAGCTGTCTCGCTCCGTGCGTTTCTCTTCAACTGGTGCTGAATGGAAGAAAACAGCCGACAACCCTGAAGATGTACAGTGTATGCCCTCCCATGTTTATTGCCCATAAAAGTTAATGGAGGCCGACTATGTATTGTGTGTTTATTCTTTGTACTCTAGCTAGGCTAATATCTATGTACCCGAGTTCATGATCCGGATTCTATCCCATTATACGATGGAGATGATTTCCTCGGCAGACATCTGATCTGTGGCCTCTAACGTGTCCTAGTAGATTTCTATTCGTTTGCTCAACTAAGGCCAAATAAAATGTATGTTTAAGGTACCCCGACCTACCCTAGTTTTACCTCCGACTCTTCAGCAGTTTTAAATCCCATATTATTATTTAAAAGACCTTAAGATATGTTTGGTGATTTTTGTGGTATTTGTTGAATTAAAAAAAGTGGACTTAATTGAATTATGATTTTAAAGAACTCAAAAGATCTTTAAATCAATCTTAATCTTGTGCATCCTCTCGTTGAACATGTTTCTTCTGTGAAACATTGATTTTCCATTCTTTACGCTACTATATCTCATCTAAAACTGTAGAAACGCTTCAGTTCTCATACCATGGGAGCCTTCGCTTGCATGAAAGGCAAACGGCAAAACAGTCCTGTACATGATTTGTATTGTATTTTGGAGAATAGTTTATGACCAACAAAACCAAGATGAAATATACTACAGACGACATTGTGAAAACGAAAGAGATTTTGGCCGACAATAGCATTGTATAGGGGCAAGATTTAACTTCAGAGCAGCCTGTATGCATTCCTATAGGAATAAATCAACTGAACCCCTCATCAGATCAGGTTTTTCATATCAACTTATTGAAGAAATGATCAGGACTGGTAACAAAAACCTTGCCAGGTCCTTCAATTAACTATATCGACAACATCAAGAAAACGTCAAGCGCATACTAGTCTGAACTTGAAACCACAGAACAGTACAGATTCCACCATGTCAGCTGTTTTCCTTGGTCTTTGTCGACAACATGGCCAACAGTGTCGGCTAACTTCAGCTGTACGATAGTGTGACGCGTCTGCTAACTTCAGCTGTACAATAGTGTGACGCGTCTGTTCCCCACACATCTGAAATGGTACGTTTTACACGTCGTAGTTGATTCAGTATTCCAGAGCTTGCAACGAACGAGTACAACTTTGTGCATGAAATACTCTGTCATTATCAACGACAATGCCACGGTACTGATGTGGAGGGGCTGTATGCGGCTTTGATTTCTAGTTTTACTACTTGTTCTCGTTCAATATATATTCGTGCCAACTTAGATTTACTAAGGTTTGAAATGTTTATGAAATAGACAAGCTTTCTGTCGTTCCGACTACGTTGACAATAGCTCCGTCACGAACAGAAATACCCAGTACACAGTGGTGGAGAGCATTTAGCTGGCGACAAAGGGGTCAGGTGTCTAACACTTTACAAGAAATCTCTCATCCGGAGCGATTCTCTCGAATGTATAATTACAGATGTCGTTTACTTTCAACACCTTCTGTTTATTGTCGATGCTGACCACGTCAGGCTGGAGGTCATGACCTCCCATACACATCAGCAATACGTCAATAAATAACTCGATGTCCTGTACTTATTTATTGCTGTATACTTGTATTGAAATAGAGCTTTTTGATATGCATACATATTGAAAAACGGGTTTAAGTAAACTGAAACGTATGCTTGAATATGACATGTGTCAGATATTTTTGTTGCATACTGTCAGCCAACTAAAAATTTAATTACGTATTCTTCACCTTTTCGTGTGAAATATTTAAACACAGTAAAATTATGAAAGATTTAGGTCACCTTGAACGTTCTTCTAAAACTAAAAACATCAGGTGACTATCTGCATAAAAGGTTAGGTAAGTATATACAAGTACTGTATCCTTAGCTCACAATAATAGCCCTCAAGAGCTAATGTTCTTTGTTTACCTGTATGTGACGTTAAATAAAGTTTCTTGTATCTCGTATCTTGTATCAAACCCTGATTTATGCCGGGTACAGAAGGTTTACCTGTATGTGACGTTAAATATAGTTTCTTGTATCTCGTATCTTGTATCAAACCCTGATTTATACCGGGTACATCAAGTGTACCTGTATGTATCACCGTGGGACGGGTGAAGTATGTGTAGATCCCTGATTTAATGCAGCATGGCTTTTGTGTTTCTAAATGCATGTACGTCTTATGTTTCTTTTCACTGTATATAACTAAATATAGCAAGTGACGCTTTTCTACGGAGCCTTTGTATGGCTCATTTTTGGTAGCTTGTGTCATCCAAAAACTGAAATCACATCATGGGAGTGTGAACATAGAGGGCTACTTATACGCCGTTAATTCAAGATGGACATCAAAACTCACCTCTTCACGTCTGCATTTTAGGGTCTCTGCAAAGACGTCATGTAAATACCACCCTTTGTTTGTTCAAGTATGTGCACATCGCTTGCTTAAATGTATAAAAGAGATTGTAAGCCTTTGTTTTTGTTTCACAATCATAACTCTTACTATTATCCATATGTTGTAAAGTGCTTTAGAGTAATTTTACAAATTATATAGGGCGCTATATAAATGTTGTATGTTATTATTATTGTTACTATTATAAAATAAACACATCATCACAGCGCTTTAACTGGTCACGTCATATTGACACCCGGCTAAATAGGTTGCCGAGAAAAACTTAGACACAGCACATTTACCGTATACATATACGTAATTATTTTTCGAGCAAACAGATGGTTTGGCTGGATTTTGTTTAACATCCTATCATTTAAGGATGTCACTCTATGTGTGTAATGCATGCATGCCTGTGTGTAAGTGTGCTGGAGGCAGGGTATGTTGGCGTATTTGTCACCTTGTGATAGAGCGGATCTGATGCCGGCTTCAGAGTGCTTCCTCACTGAAATACCGCACCGAAGGCACACAGCACAGTACCCCACCCGGTCACAGTATACTGACAACTGGTAAACCAAGCATACACAGAATATGTGTAGTATGGGAAAAAGCAGTTGTTAAATGGCTTGTTAGATTAACAAGGGCAATAAACATTGTATTATGGCGAAATAAAACAAAATCTCAGTTGTAAAGATGAAAATGTTGTCGCGCCATTGATGTCGTCTCTTTCAGTCAAAAGTCAGGTTGTAATTGCTGTGTCCATTATTCTATATAGACTCTGAGTAAGGCAAATGTGATTGGAGAAACTCGACGAATTTCAATGTCCCGTCATGTGATTAATATCATCTAATCAGACACGTTGTTATAAAAATGAGGTTGATATATATGCGATTTGAATGTGGGTAGGACGTTTCCGCATTTGATGTTACACCCACCAGAAAAGGTGTGCATATCGGTTACCAACGAATGAATCTATTCATTCTGAATACGTCTTAATTAAAAAAGGACATGATTGTAACATTTATCCAGTGAAGACTGAAATTGTTCAGTAGAATACTCTTATTTGATGTATTGTATACATTGTATGATACAACGTGCAGTACAGACAGAGACACAACATATCTCTCTTTATATATTATATACAGTACAGACCGAGACACAACGTCTCTCTCTTTATATATTATATACAGTACAGACC
>JAUMHH010161125.1:24483-58560 GCA_032359455.1 Chlamys rubida | reverse complement strand
AGGCTCGTTTCATATGAAATTAATAAACTTGTTCAATAAATTCAATATTACATGACCACTCGTGTAAGATCCTCTATTTATGTAATTGCTTATTCATCATTAACCATTAAATCATACATTAATTTTTTATTTTAAGATAAAAGAAGTCAAATTAATCTTACGGTGATAATTATGATCACATAATTAAAAATGAGTCCAAATACCTTGAAGTGGAATTCTATTTGTGATAAAACGGACCGAAAATAAATCGACGATAGCGCTATAACCTTCTCCTTGAGACGGATATTAATATCCTTACGTCTTAGGACCAAATAGAACGTTTTTGTTTTCACTTTAATACTGTACAAAGTGTTTATATTATACATGTATACCTGTCGAAGGTAATAATCAATCTCCTTGTCCTAGTGACCGCTGGTCAGAGTGACGGATTTAGAAAGTGTGTGCGTTAATTCCCCTTTCGTAAACACGCAAACAAAGACATCTCGCCAAATGGCACGTAATACATATATACATTGTATAATTGTTTATGAACTTTGGATTTAATATATATCTATACCATTTATGTATCGCCGTATGTCGGCTATTCATTAGTGTATTACCCCGAGAGTTAAACCCGAGTTAAATCGTCGTACATAAGATAAGTCTCGTGTATTGGCAAAATGTATCGGTAACAGTCCGCTGGTTTCATTTGTATATACCTTTAAATTCAAATCTACTGCTACATGTACGCCTGCCAAGTCCGAGCGCTATTATTCTGCCTAAGTCCTGCAATGGTTGGACAGGATTGTAATGCATAGTTACGCCAGGAGTCGCTATCACGGCTGGCAATTTAAATCAGAATTATAGACCCCAAGTTAAGGACAAAGGCTATCGAGATCTGAGATTGTAAAGAAGACGTTCAAAAATCAATCGGTGTATAGAAATAGCGTTGCCTGACGGAAAACTGACACAGAGTGGCCGAGACGGCTATCAAACGGATTAACGGAGCGCGGGTTGTAATGCCCGGGGACCCGAGTGATGGATGCTCCACCCTAGTTCTCTCACCCACGGGGATGTAGCCGATACGGATGCAGCATAGAGGTGATCTTCTGTGTGCATCGTAACGGTGATAACGCGCATTGCCTTATTTGGATACTTACTGCGGTGTGAGAACTTGTGACAGTTATGAGCGGGATAACACTTCCCGCCATCCCGGGGGCGTACCCCTCCTCCGTCAAATCTCTTCCCTTGGGGCTCGGGTTCGGCAATAACCATGGTTCCCGGCCCTCGAGCAGTGGCAGTGGGAGCACGGCGTTTACCCTGGTCCCTCATGTCTACTACGGTAAGTTCCTGGTTATGTATCGTGTTTCGGTTATTTTACTTCAGTATCATTCATGAATATATTTCATTAATTTGTCTGTAACGTCCCTGATTTTGTCTCGTTATATGTATTAGAAGTAACGATACCTCCTGTTTTCTTACCTAATGTTATTTCTCATCTTTCAGTCATTTTGGCAATAGTCAGTTCTTTCCATGTTTCATAAACTTGTTTTCTCCACTTTATTGACACAAACAAACAACATAATACTACAATGGATTCACTAATTAATAACTCATTATCGATCAACATTTCCAAGAATATCTTAATATATTTTTAATATCCGGATATCCGGGGACAGGAACTGACATGATTAATTAATATATAGGATGAAACCTAGTCCCAACGACTAACCACCAAGTTATTTGTCAAAGGAGATACTTTTATTTCACTTCAACTGATCTGGTTGCCTGACCTATAATTAACCTCTTCATGAAATTGTTATTTGACTTGCAACCTTATTTGGTCGGTTGAATATATCGTTATATACATTCTAGTATTGTATATAGAAACTTTACTATGAAAACAAGAGGGAGAAGTGACGTGCTGGTCCGTTATCTCAATAAAAACTTGTCCTTGGCGAGAAACCAGCATAAATGTACCATTAGTTCACGTACCCCTATATCATATGGAAATGGTTACAAACTCATGCAATAAAATTCACATAAACGTATTCAAATTTATGTTAAAACCGATATGTGTAATGAAATAGGATATGAAATATGGAACGAAATAGATTATACGTGTACATTTCAACATTTTAAATAACCTTATTCCTGGGGATAAGTCGTTCAGTACAAAAACCTGTGAGTATGTAAACTTCACTGTTAACATAAAAAGTTGTACGTCCATTTATAACAGAATGAAGTTAATTAAGACACCGGATTTAAACATGAGCTAAGATAGCAAAGCGATTCTAATTATGTTTTTAATTAAGGGAGACACAATCTTCTATACGTTTATCAACTGAACAGGACACGGATTTGTGGAAAAAAACCGGTGTGCTTTCCAAAACGTCATATTTCACATAAACAGTTGCTTTGGGTTTGATTAAGTCTGGTACCTCACAGAAAAAGGTGTAAGATACAAATGTATTTACTGGTCTTCTGAAGCACGTTTAAACAATAATTGAAGGTGACTTTATTAGATAAGGAATCAAACTTTTTGTTTAATCTAAACAAGTTTTTGATTGGAAAATGTAAGCACAGATACGTGATATTATTTTCTTGCTCCGAAATCTCGAAATAGAATCGAAAGTAATTTTGAAATGCTACATTTCTCAAAGAAAATGCTTATTCTGTGTGATTGAATTACATTTCCATATCCTTTTTCATTTCAACCTAATTCGTTGCTTTGCATATTACCTGGGACATTTTAGTCATTTCAATCTTAGTAAAAACAAAAACGAGAAAAAACCCCCCAAAAAACCCCAGTGTTTTCAGACTTCTATTTCCCCCTTGATTGATGATAATACTTACCATCCTTACAAATATGGCAATTGATTACAAAACTAATAATATGGTTATACAAATGTTTGGGAAAAGTTAAATCTGAGTTTATATAAGAAGCTCTTTTTCGAGAAATCGGGGATCGCAGCGATAGCAATTTCGTCAAGTACATATGAAGGAGATTTCATATTGACTGTGTTTTCCTAAAAAACAACATTTCAATTCTTTTAAACTTTCCCCTATTAAAAATTGCATGTTTTATTGTCTGAAATTGCCTAAAATTAAGAAATTCTTATTGATTTTCTGCTGTCTGAGATAATCTTCAAGTCTGAATTTCAAATTGATTTTGGATTGTAAACATTTTCTTCAAGTTTAAGATTTTACAGGTGAGATTAACACCTGTCAGTATAAATTAAATTCAGAATTAATTCAGATCAGGTATCACTAAAACACGAAATGGAATAAAAATGATAGACAACTTTTGTGTCGTAGTTAATTGAAAACATTTAATATGAGTTAACAAATCATCCGATGAATAAGATGCAAATACTTTATTTTTATAATAGATATTTGCATTCTTGTCACGTAAGTACAATGTAATTGACAAGTGAATATATACCGATTACATAACATACTTTTACATTAGCATTTACCTAAATGCCCTCTCTCTGATGCATAGAGGGAGCTACACGGGGCTTGCTCATTTCGTTATACTTAAATAGACATCTTAAGTATGAAATTAATTCCATTAATCTCACGAAAAGCAATCTTAATCGCTTAATCTCCTTTTTATGTAAACCTGTATTTAACGCACACGCGCGCACGTGGCGATACCATTTTCTGTACACTTGATGTTGATTACAGTTTTGCAATAAACCAAACTCTTTTGATATTATTTCAATAACTTCGCTATAATCTCGGTTCTTTCCACTTTATTACAAATTCATCTATTATTTTATATCGACCATCACCTGTGTCTATTTCCGTTTCCGGAAGGTCTTAATATAAAATGTGTTTGACTGGGCGGAAGTTCATTCATCAAAATCGATGTTTTCCCGAAGACAGGGAACACATTTTGTAGTTTCACCATTAGTGTGTACTGGTTACGATTCAAATTTACAACCCGAGTGAAGGGGATTTAAATGGAAGTTTGAGTAACAGTTAATGGTTTCATGCACATGGTTGAAAGCTTTCATGTAATAAACTGTCAAATATCGAATCGATTGCCATGTTGTGTAAAACGTTAACGCTTTTCCTTATATATTGACATAAATATTATACATTATAAATAACAAAGTGATGGGGCGAACAGGGGATAAATAAAGTAGTAGCCGTACGCACCTGTATGAATAGGGATTGTCGATAGTTTAAATTATTGCAATTTATCTTACACGCAAGGTTGTATGAGGCATCAAAAGCTTGAAAATGATTTTTATAAATTTCTTTTTAAACATACGTATAGACATTTTTACCATTGGTGTGTATTACCTGAAGGAGGTTAATTTGAATCCTAGGAAGTGCCTATCCTGTTTTCAGTTTTAAAACCTAGGAAAATATTACTGATTTAGACTGTACCTTTGTTGGTCATTAAGCTGAAGAATCGACCGATATCATGTGTGTTTTCAACGCAGTTATATTACAGAACCATTTTTCTGGACATTATCCAGAGGTTTTGCCTTATGATCTAACGTTCCTCATAGACAACCCCGATTGCAATCAGCTAGCATATCGTAATTATACCTCGACCAATTATTAACAATAGACAAATATTGGGAGATTTCCACCTCATTTGTCACCTCCAGAAATCAGGTGTGGACAATATAACATCTCAAAGGAGTCTCGACCAGAAAATTAATATAGACGAGGAACATTCCTTATATATATGTCAATGTAACAATGATATGACATTCTAATTATCAACACCAACTGAGCACAAATAAAAAAATAACCGTATCTTTCAGGAGAATGTATTTCGATTTTTTCTCTAACGCATATTTCTTATTATCTTGAAATTTTAAGCTCAAATAAAATCAAAATTTCACGGAGCAGTGTATGACTAGAGACCATTTAAAATAGAGCAAATGTGTTGATAAATGGATAGAGTGTAATTCATTTTAACTCTTAGGTACCGCAACCTTTCTTTAATTTTGAAAACAGACGAAAACACGGTAAAACTTGATAAAAGAAACAGCAATATAGAAAAAATAGTTAAAAATAGCCAAAATGAATCATTAAATCAACGAATGTTTCTATCGAAAAGTATGGTCTCCGTAGACAAATCATACAAACACTTGTATCGAACGACTGTGAATTTTACCGTACATGTGTATGTAGTATCATGTTTAGTAAGCCTCGCCTGGGGACGTCAACGCGGTCAAGTATTAGTGACCCGGTTGTGTTTAAACAGGGAATCCAACTGAACAGTTTGTGACAGTTGTAAGCAGGGAGGGATATTAGATACGGTAGTATATGCTAAAACGCTGCAGAAAATAATCAACGTCTGTTTGTCTTGCTAGCAGAATAAACACTTGTCCGATTGTTGGGTGCAAACGGCTGTCAAATCCTTATTAGATATCTAATCGGCTTCTGTTTGTTAGCTAAGTCTCCAGAACTTTGCTAAAACACGTAGGGTCATTCCTGCAGGTGTCTGGTGAAAAACGACTCGTGAACGGATGAAATATATCCCTAGTATTGATCCGAGTTAACAACGCCACCTGGGGCCAGGTTGACAGTACCGCGTAACCTATATCAAGTGTCCCTTGTATGATTCAATTCTATCCCCCATATATACATGTTTGTAAAGTTTGTTTCTCAATTCTAATGGGAATGAAGGGGATCCGTAACAAACCATACAACGGATGTATCGCCTCGGAAACTTAAAATGTAACAGCAGATGCTAACGTAGTTTTGTCAGTGACACCTACAGAATTCATATTGTTTGCTCAGGGTATTGCGTAATCACAAGTCAATGTCATATGAAGGCAAATCTAGGGCAACCTTAAAGTGCTGTCACACTGAAATGTCAGAACCTCGACACAGTAGAATGATACTCCACCTAATAGCATTATAGTGGTCAATCAGCTAAACAAAGATTCATGTATCTAGGGAAAGAGCGCCCACAATCCAGAGTAGCTATATGTAGGAGAGCAAAGGAAAGATGGTGGTTGCGAGTGTTGCAATTCGGGGCAAGCAAACCAATTTTGTGGCTTCGTTGGGGGAAGGCACAGAATAAAATCCCTAATTCCACAGCTGACCCGCAATAATAGGCCTAGTATTTCTCTCAATCTAAACAGAAAGTAATTACTGTTGCAACTCTAACGGGTTTTTAGTTAGCAACCTCTTTACGGCAATGGATGACATTCTAGTCCAAGGTACGAGAGGTATTCATAAACGGCACTGGTCATTAAAACAACTTTTAAAGTTTGAAATACCTAATTACCATAGTAACGAACATTCAATGTAAGTTATAAAATAGTTTGGAAACAAATACTGTGTTTTAGGAAATAGAGATTTATCTTCATAATCAAGCATTCGGGCCTTAATGGCTACATCTCGGTCAATTCCGTCAATGTCCGGAATCCTGTCTCATTTTAAATTTGCCGATATGTTGAGATTGACGTGTGTCTCCATTATCCAGCGGTCGTCGTTCTCAGCTTTCTCCTGAAATTATTTGTTTTCTTGGATACAAGCAGAAGTCATTTCTCCACAAACACTATGAGATATGCGGGGATGTTGGTGGTTTTATATAATACTTGAGTATAGTTGATAATACAAATAAAAAACAGCACATCCAAAAACGTATTCACTGAGAAATATCTCACAATAATAACAACGGGAGGTTTAAACAATTTGTTCTTCACGCAGACATGAATTAAAATTTATGCCCGTCCTCTGAAATCTGGGGATCATTTTTGTTTTCATTACGAAAGGAAGCAGTTCAATGAAGTTTGTATTCGGTCGATTTGGTCATAGATAACATTAAATGAATGAGTCACGTTTTAAAAGAAAAAAATCATTAAACTTATTGCTGCATGCAAGATTTGGATATCATTTAACCTCATTTTCGCGAATACTTATTTTCGTCGGAGTTTGAAAACTTACGCAAAATATATTACGCAGCCCTGTTGTAATTGATACTATAATTTGCCCAATGACATAACACACATAATTTAAATGGCGACAACAGAGATGAGATGGATGGTGTAAGTAGACTGTCTAGAAAATTTCAACATTAGCATGAATAGGTTATGTGTCGTATACATTTGTATCTACTTAATGGTGAAACATTCATCAGATTAAGCAGACTATGCCCTATTTCCTGTATGCGATTCTACCTAGATTGTCCATTTCCTTTAAGTATCGTTAGCTTAATGGTATAATCTTCAAAAAACAATTAAACAAAGATTTCGTTTGTATATTTGTAATCTCTTATATACAATATAAATAGATTTGGTAACTATCTTGACCGAGACTAAATGATAAAGTGAGAAGGGAGACCGTTGATATAAAGTTGATAGTTTAGAATTCATGGATTAAACCTTAAAACATCATATGACGTGTTAATATTTTGTGGTGTATATGTATATAATGGTTATAGATTTAAGATCTATTTGCGTGTTAAATCAGCCGTGGGGCTCCCGATTACAGACAAAAGACACTCCGGGTGATTGGACCAAAACTACTTTGTTTTAACATAAATATCGGCGTTTATTGTACTGTTTCAACAAGCAAGGTTAACAAAAGTCACCCGACTATTGAACACACGTCGTTGGGAGTTTACAATGGTTTCAATACCTTGGCGTATTTTAAAGCAATATATCATCTTCAAATACCGATAATTTGACAATTTATTCATACATATTTACTACTATATGAAATTGATCAATATGGTATTGATAAAAAACAGTATTTGAAATTGATATACATTCGGGCATTTTTTTCTGGCGGTGGACATTACTACTAAATTAGTAATAAACGATGATTTGTGACCTTTGCATACCAATGCATGCTCTCCACTATCATACTAACGGCAGGTAAATGGGCTTTGCCTTAAACAAATTAAAGAATTCAAACATCTTTAGGACTCTTTGAAAATGATCAGAGAATATTTCAAGCTATTTCTTATGAATATGAAAAGGGCACATCTATTAAACTATCTGTCATGTTTCAAACGATCTATTCCCGTTATAGCCGTTTTTATCAGTAACAGAAATTAGAACCAGTAGCGAGACCTTTTAAAAGTGGGAAACGGTACACGTGATACTGATAAAAGTATAAAAGTAGTGTGTGTATTTGAAGTGAAATGTGATAACATTGAGTTTACCTGACAGAGGGCATATACAAGGGTCTTTAGGTATATCCCGTGAAAGCTTGGCTAGAAAAAAGCATGGGTCTACACACGATCGGACAGAGGTCACAGTATGTATAGCAATACTAAAGATAGTTTAGAAATATCTACCAGAAAACCAAGCAAGAAATTCAATGTAGAACGTCAAACAAAGTAAACTTTAATTATATCTATACCATACTTTTAACATTATTCGTATTATCAATAGATATTACCAGTTACCCTCAAGTAGATTATTATCAGAGTTGAAAAAATGTAGAAAGTAGCCTGATTGATAAAAGTTTATTAAGTTTATTGGTTTCCAATAAAAGTTACTGTAAATCATTTGTATCACGAGATATTGATTTTTGTTTTTTATTTTCGCAAAGATTGACGATCACTGATTTCGGAATATCGCGAAAATTTAGATAAAAGTAAAGAAAAAAAACATATAACGATAGTGATATTTTCATAATTTTCGAAATGAAAACAAAACATTACTGATATGGTATACAATATCAAAACCATTATTATAAGCATTACCTTAAATATCATTTTGATATTTCTTATATTTTATAGGTGAAATATCATGTTAAAGGTTTAAGTAAAGGTTTGTCAGCAAGCTATTGACTGGGCGGTATATGTAGGGCGCCAGTATGTACCGGAATTCCAGTCTGGTTAAGATTGGAGTTGTGGAGGTATTGGTAAGGTGCCACTACAATGGACCAATAATTTCAGTCTCTAATCGTCTCATCTAACGATGAAAATCATATTTAGATATTATCTTCAATATTTAAAGTTTAAAACTTTCAGGATATATTTACATAACCATAAATACCCTTTTAACGTAAAATATTAATGAACAATAAACTACATTTGATGGCCCAATGTCAATTACCTTTTTTATGTTATCAAGTTATTGGTGAGATTATAAACCAGATATTATTGTCATTAAAAAACGTTGGTATGACATTCTATTTGTAATAGATCTGTTTTGATGTACATGAGGTATGTGTTTATTCAGGTTGTTGTGGTAAGAGAATCGGAAACCTACCAGGTTTAATATATCAGGAGAGGTTCATGCTGTATCAAATTTCATATCGGTTACGCCTTAACATGAATGCTTTTTGGGTGAATACAAGATATAACTATCGAGCACTTAACGTAAACACACGCCTTTTTATATACTTTCGAAAATCAAGATTACTGCAATATTCGGATACAACCTTTAATTTTTTTAAACAACGATTATGACAATATGATATTTAAAAGAAACATTCTTCAATATTCTACATTTAAACTGTCAAAGATTGACCTTACGTCCTTGTAAAATACACATATAATTTTTAACAGGTACTTTCGACATTATACAGTTTAAAGGAAATTGGCTACAATATTTTATGTTTAAACTTTTTTTATCGTAACATCTTATCTTAATACATAAGCTATTACACCAGTAGAAAAGCACGTATACTCAATCTAAATAATACATGAAGAGACAATAAACAGTATTTAAATGTCCAGCTAGTTTAGGGTAGTTTGTTTACGTTATCTGAGAGCATGCCTACGTACAAAATAGCTTGTTTATCAGTAGATGTGCGTGTGCCATCGAAGGCAATTGATGTCATTTGAGACATTTTTGTGACTCGTAAACAATAACATCATACAAGGCCAAACGGCAGAATATGGGCAAACGATAACTGTGAGTCGCTAGAGAAATATTATAAATCAAATGTACGTAGTTAAGGGAGGGATACAAACACAGGTAATATACGTGTTTTACGTCATGAGGTGGGTTAAGTGAGCCTCTTCCACTCTTTCTGTACGGATATCCTGGATCGCTGCAGGGAGCTCAATTAAAGTCGTGTCTGAATAGTTCAATGGAAAAAACGCATCAGGGCAACAACACGCAAAAATAAAATCCAACTCGCAGTGGATACTCAACATGATCAAGGATACACCAAAAGAAAAGTAAAACATCATGTGGGACCCCCTCCATAAAAAAATGAAACCGGATGATTAAAACGATCAATAGTGACATTTGGACAGTGTGTGAAGGAGAAGCTGACATGTCACTTCTAAATGAAAGAAAGATCATACTGTCATCTACGTATCTTTACTTCAACTCTGCAGTTGGTCATAATTAATCCTGTAGAATTAATTTTGTCCTTCCCAAATTGTGCCAGACAGCCATGCGCCATACCCAAAGTTGGTCCATGTTCTTCCAATGATATAAGAGAAAGTCAAAGTCAAAGTTTACAAGATAAAATTTAAATAATTAATGACGATTTTTAATTACTGGTATTATCTTTCTTCAAATGTCATAGGTAATGCAATTATATAATATTTTGGCTGATATCTGCTGGTCTACATTAACGAGGGGGATTGTTGTACTTGAAAATTAATTAAGTAATATTCTCGTCCCCGTAACTTAGTTTTTTTATGTCCGTATTCCTGTACTTGAACACACTCGTACAAGATCACACAAGGTATGCCTCTTGGTACACCTTGTTACATATCCACATTGTTACGTAATCTTTAGATTTTCAATTGCTTATATGTGCTTTTCTATTATCTTAAAGGGCAGACATGTGATAACGTATCTTAAAAATTAAATTGTGTACCGTCTGCATTTACCCTGTACACCTGTGGCCAAGGTCGTCTGACAAACTGTCCCGAACAGGTACCCTTAACATTGGGTCAAGGTGGTCCGCCAATCTCTCCCGAACAGGCACCCTTTACCAAGGGTCAAAGTTGTCCGTCTGCCGGATAAGAACACAAAGGGATAAATTGTTGAGAGACAGGTCTGCTTATTAATGCATTATAAACAGGCATCTAGAATCGCCTTTCCAGGTTTTTAAGCGTTGCTGTAACACCAATGCTTAGATACAGTATACCGCTATCACAGTTTAATATTATGCTTTCAAGACATGACCTAATGTTAAAACGTTTAGATATGAGTATATCCCTGTTGGGCTGAACGGACTTCTTGGCTTTGTACCCATTCACCAAGGGAGGCAATATATGTAACTATATAGATACTGTTTCGTCAAGGGATAACCTTGGGGACCTAACTCTACAGGTATCCGTTCGTATTAAGTTTCATGAGATTGATAACAAATTTATTCAACTTTTCAAGTCAAATTTTATCCAATTAACGAAAAATCATATATGAGAAAATAAGTATAAAATATTTCATGGTTATTATTTTGATTCCAAATACATAGATATTTCATTTTTACTTTAAAGAATTTAGAAATATTACCGATTCAAGTTTTACCTTTAAACATCATTAAGCTAACAAGGCCTGATACGAAAATGTATTAGTGTACTTAGGTAAGGGTTATTACAGTCTGTGTTCGATCGTTAATTACAAAGTGATCACCACGTTTAAATATGATCTAAGGTACCAACAACTGAAATGGAGACTAGCCGTATTAAAAGGCTACAATTGAACTTTTCAAACAATAATTGAAGACTATACACTTGAAATATTTCCTGAGTTGTCAATAGCTTAGTACCAATAGTTCAAAGTAAAACAAAATCTCTTTTACGTACAGAGGCAAAATCAGAGACCAATAAGTACTTTTTTCCATGAAATTATATTTGAATAAAAAAAGTTTTTTAATTTAGTCACGAAACCACTTTGAGTTAATTTTCGATTAGCTAATACTCAAAAGATTAAACGTTTTTTTTATCCTATCATGTTTCATAATGATCAAAGTTTAGACTGACTTGACTGTCGATAGACATGCACATGTATCAAACATATAAAAGTGTGTTTTGTATTTGATTAACTCATATTTGCTGTAGAACGCCATGTTTTAAAGCTATTACCCCACCGAAGATTAATTAACAAAGATATATTAAGGACAGACCACAAATAGTTATGTAATTGAAATTAACAGCTATTGGCATTAAAATCGGTATGTTGGCTTGATGCCTTATACATGTCTTGATATAAATATAAAAGCAAAACTTTGAACTATGTTGATAGGATAAAAAGACACTCGAAATACACATTGATATTTAAAATCTGGATTCTGGCACCAACATGGCAGACACTATATATAGTAACAGACAATGCCAAGTATCTATACGTATTGAAATATACGAGGTTTAATATGTTGACCTTCGATCAAACGAAAGTCTTAATTTTGGCATTAATATGACAGCCACATTATACACATACATGTAGACTGTTTAAACATTACATTACTGGTTACCCCACTCCAGTCATTATACTGTATAGAATATATTCTTCGTGCAGGATATATTTTGGTTAAAATCGCGACCTGCACAAATACGCGAACTATAAATCCTGCGAATTGGCTGTTCGTCTGACAGGTATTGGGTTAGAATTGTTGTATATCAAAGGCGTTGTTCAAAGCCTAAATTCGGGAACACAGCCCTTACTTAATACCTGTTACAGGTGGCACTCCGGAGCTCTTTCTCAGTATCAGGATTTCCTGGGCAGAAGCGTGATGTTGATATGTTATACAACCAGGGTTTCCTGCCTGAGATGACTAAATCTACATTGGAAATATGTTAAATTAGTATAATATGACCTGGCTTCCAACTATGGGGTTGAGTGGAATGACATGACTTGTTCACAGCGGCTGTTAGGATCGTTGTTACCTTCATAATTTTTTTTAAGTTTGATGGGTGATATTATCACTGCTGCCTCGCGTTTAAGCTCCTAGATATCTGTTTTCGTCATCTCTTTTGTGTTTGAGGTATTTTCTTTTGTTTTGACGTCTATTCAATCATTGTTGTTGCCTGTGATCATCTTTTTTTGTTTTGTTTAGACGATGTGGAACATTATCTTCAATCGCAATGTCAATATACGCGGACAAACTGAAACAGAACTAAGACAGGGAAAAGACAATATGAAAACAGAAGACATTTAAACGAAATGGAACACATCGTGAACTCCTATAAATACCGTAAAATTCTATTACTCGATTTGACATTGCCAATCTTTACCGAAATTGCAATTGGTCCAAGAATCTGTCTAAGCCAACTGTAAGTGACGCCATGATAACAATGCACCCACAGTCTGCAGTGAATTGATCGGGGAGAACGAAGGTCGAACAGATTAAGCTGGCGAATAGGTCATTAATCTGCCAGAATAGCTGGAATTAAATTTAATCAGACGATGACTTTTGTAAACCTAAACACTGAGCCTGAACATAAAGCCATACTCCATAATTCACCTGCTTAAACATGACCTTTACGAGACACCTAGGTATGTTTCCCATAAAAACTGTGAGTTCTTTAAGTAGAATCGTATATATACATACATTATCATACGAAATTGACAGCTATATTTTAGTCGTTTCAGAATATATTTACATTTTAAACTAGGAGACATCATCAGTATTTTAAAAAAGTTCTAATTTACACATATTTTCGTTTCCTGCCCGGCCCAACCGTCAAACCTCCAACCCCAAACCCCAACCCCTAGTCCCTTTGGTCATTGTCTATTTTACATGCATACACTTTTCCTTAACATTTTGTTTGCATGGTCCATACACCAAATCATGCACAGTCTAATCACCTCGCGAGGAGTTCAGCTAGTACACCTGGGCTGTGTTAAATTCTATTTTGTTCGAGTGCTGTAACATTTTTTCTTTAGATGATGCTTACGTTTGTCGCATCGCTCTCAATTTGATCCGTTTGTCGCATCGCTCTCAATTTGATCCGTTTGTCGCATCGCTCTCAACTTGATCCGTTTGTCGCATCGCTCTCAATTTGATCCGCGCATGTAACTATGTGTTTGAACATCAGAGTTGTAACGTTAACGTCATCGAAAATTTATTTTAGGAATCTTATATCAAATTTGAATTAATTTAAGGCAAAATTATATGAAGAAACGTCATTAAAAGGCTATTCAAGTAATTTCTAATTGTGTTACCGCTACATAGTTGGGGAACTGAACACATTTTAAGGTTCGGTTCAATCGAAAAAAATAACCCAGTTATTCCATGGAATATACGCTATATCACAAATAATATTAGAAAAATAAGTATGACCACATATTTTAGATAATAACCATATGATTTTATTGTGTTCTGCTGGCTTGTAATTGGGACTCTAATTGATGTTAGAGATCGATGTTTCATCGTATTACTTTTGTACCCAGTAGGCTGTTTTCAAATGAGATGTTATAATGAGAATTATCAAGGATGTACACCTCTGAGAAGTCAACATTTCCTGTATTAAACTTTTATCTTATATGCATTTTTTGGAAAAGGGAGAAAGATTTTTGACACATTTTTCAGATGCGTGTTTGCTATTAAAATTGATAATGATTTGTTAAATACTACACAAAACGAGACTTCAACGTGATTGAAACTTCAGAAGAATACATCTTTAAATAGTGTTAATTACAAATTAAATATGTGTCATAAAACATTACTAAGTCCCAATTGAATCCGGTAACGTTACAATATATTCACACACATATCAACCCATATATAAAACTCTGGCTCTGAGATGTTGGTAAAGTTTCAAATCCGAATAATCTGACACCTTGTCAACGCTTTGTAAAGAACGGCGCATGCGTAACTGTGAGCTCATTTAAGCATGACTGTCAAAGTCTAATTAAGATCCTTATGACTTACTACGCGTGTGTTGATCTAGTATTAGTCGTTAAATTCACAAAGGAATATTATTGCTTGAGGTTTATCAGACTAACGAATATTTGTCGATTGTTGTTTTACGCTTTATATCAGTGCTTAAGTCGATATAAGACTGCAGATAATTGCATTAAACAAACCTTACTGAACACATATGTTTGCCATCAAGACATTTTATTTGGAATTAGATTTAGTTTTATGGCAAGGATTTGCTTACTGAATAATCAATAATGCTAGCACAAAAATAAACCACTCTTCCAAGGTTGTCTACCAGAGGTAAATCATTATACGCGGAAGAAATGTAAATGGGTTCATAACATTAACTGATTTTAAACTATAATAGTCAAGTGTTAATTACAATTGAAGATGTGTTTACCACTCGTGTAAGATCGTTGATGACTTTCTATATAACGGGATGACATGATATCAACTCCGTCTTTCTGTGTTGGGTAATATGTCTTTCTTTTGTTTGTGAAGAAGACTTTTGATATCGAGTAGGGTTCTGGACAATGCATATTTATATAGACATTGTGGTACAAACATACATATGCATATATATATATCTATTTTAACTAGTAGGTATCATGTCAAAAACTAAATTTTCTTTGACCTCTGAGGATATTACATTCGAAATAAATGAAGTACACTTTCTTTTCCACTTGTTCGTGTTCTAGCGGATACTCAGCAATACTTTGCTCTTAACAGTTACTAATCCTTCCTCATCTAAACGTAGTTTTCTTTTTACATGGTATTTGTGGACGTCTAACGCAATAAATTTACTTTTGTTTTTGTGGATGATTCGGTGAGAGAATACAACGCCTTATGACTTATTGTGGAAAACAGTTTAGCATTCATTAATCAATCGCCAAAATGAGAATTTTTTTTAAATAGGCAGTAAGAAATGTATCCTATTGCATTAAGTTTATTTGGTTCAATATATTTGAATCATAAGCCATAATGTTGTATTTGTTTACAGCGGTTGTTTTTTTCATTCCCACAATGCATGTGGTTTGTTTAAAGATGTATTACTTGTCGCTACTTGACACTATTGGCACCCGACTGAGTAATTACGGTAACACCTTTAGATATGTCTGGCCATTGTTATGCCATTTCTCACATTGTCGAGGTTTTCTGAATATACACACGTATGGTGTACCTTGTAAGAATTAGAATATCATTTTAATCTCATATCGTAGTTTTGCCAAATAACATGGTTATATTCCGTAAATTAAACAGTATTGTCATTGGTGTGATTTGTTAGTACCGTTAGGATGTAGTGTATAGGCCCATGCGTGTACAATTCCACTAGCCCGACGCTCGGGGCTAGTAGATTTTACGTTCGGGCCAGTGACATTTTTTAATATTTATTAGGAAAATATAGGTCAGGCTTGCTAGTAGACTTTCTGCAGAATCAAACTGTGGGCTAATACTTCAAATTGGAAATTGTACACCTTTGTCTAAGACTAAGGGAAGATTGTACAGCGTATGGCTGAGGAAACGTTTCATACAATAATTAACATTTTAGAACTATGATATACCATTGTAAGGAATAAGAAGGGACAAAATGAAGCTGGTTGATGTGAATTTATCATTTGAAACAAGAGTTAATCTGTCACAGCCTTTTTTATTATATGATAAATCAATATTCAATTATATTAACACATGATGATATAACGTAACTATTTAATGTGTTGTATTGTTACTATAAACCATTTTAATTTTCGTGTGTATTTTTTTTCGCGAACTATGCCTTTAAGGATCCTTGTCTAACTACACAGTAACCTCCCCTTAATTTCGTTTTGGATATAACTAGTACATTGGGACAGAACCCTTCCGTTGACCAGGTAGCGCAGTCGGTTAGAGCAATAGTAGGACCTGTGAAGTCAAGGTTCTAAATCAGATCTAGCCTCTCGAAATGTTTACACTTCAGAATACAATTGTGGATTATATTGTGATTTTATGATCTTTATGATTGTTTCATTAAAGTCCTGCAAGGAAGGGGTTTCTTTTCAAAATTGATTTATCGAACCTGTAGTCATACCAGAAAAGCAGTTCCCTTTATAATGCGTACGTACGGTGTTCGGCAGTGTAACGAGGATTTCAGTTTTGTATTCCTGTATAGGTAAATTCAAGATTGCATTTATATTTTGTAAATATTCGCAAATATGAATACTTTACGAAGACTTACTATCTAAGTCATTAGGTTTTGTTCTCGAACATGTCATGGAATGGCACGTACCACTTTGCCTGTAATAGAAAATAAATTGTTCATGGTGATAAATCAAGTCATATCTTTGAGGAAAAAATCCACCAAAAAATCGTTATGATTTGTCCTCGTAATGATGATATCGTTTTAATCGCTAACACTAACAAGGAAGGGGTGATCTTTTGGCTTTTGCTATTTCAAACTTACGTTATACTTTAATACATATATAATATGTTGAAATCGTATGAAATCAAATACATGTAATATACTAAACGTTCTACAGTCATTATCCAGATAATACATAGGGACATTATCTTTTGAAACATCACCTGTGTGTTGTATCAATCAATCAACATGTTCAAATTTCGTTAGGTATTTATTTTAACAATAGTCACATGTAGTTATTACCCTTTATAGAACATTCAGTGAAGAAGTCGGTACAGATAAGGTAAATAACAAAACAGGAAATGTTGACTTTAGATTACATAAGTCAATTAAAGGCCTGTGTATACCAGCACAATCAAAAACCAGTTGCTGGCAACAATGTCTTTAAGGATATTTAAATTTAAAATTTGATATGTAAATTGTTTTCTTGAAACCTAATCCATGAGAGACTACACGATATATTTCAATCAATGCTGGCAAAGATTTTTATGGTAGCAATGCAATTACTGCAGTTCGTCACTGATAGTCGCAGAAATTAGTTTCCAATTTATAAACAATTATATCAACAATACAACTATCATAAAAACTCAAACGGACGATGTATTTTGTTCAAAGTTTCCTATTCTTCTGCCGCTAACTATCTGACTTTTCTCATTACCATTTATATCAAATGTCACAGAAGGCTATTAAATGGTGCAATTTACGTAATTGTAATTTCGGATAACACAAACAAGTTTAAAATACAGTGGAAATTATCTTTGCACTTTGACAGTTAAAAGGACAGGAAAAAAACAAGTTGAACCCAAAAGTTGGTTCTGTTGAGAAGCGACGTCCACACTTTAAATTACTTTATAGAAACGGGGTCAATCCAAAATCTGTTCTTTGTACGATAATATAATCCTAAACCCAGTAAACATTTAGCTTGTTAAAGATGAAACCCCAATTAGTGTGTAGTGAAATCCGTATCATTATTTAGGATATCCTAATCATCGTTTTGCTAAAAATCAATATTAAAAAGACTTGGATAATAGCACTCCTTAATCCTATATTTATGATACTTTATTTTGTTTTCTACAAGCTATTGATTTCGAAATGGATAACACGTGTTCAGATAGATGTACGTGTATCTTAGTACACTTGCCAACCAGGGAGAGGGCGTGTGTCCTCTAGAGGGTAATGACCTAATATATAGGTAATGTATTCAGCTGTATTTCGGAAACATACACGTAAACATGTAGATACCGACACTTCATACTTCCCTTGGTATGTGTACCACTGGTATATTGAATAAAACTCCACCCCTCTGATGAATCAGAAACATTTACAAGATATTCACTGTTGCGTGGATCGAAGATTTATCTGACAAATAAATTTAAGAAAATTTATTCCTCCGGATTTAAAATGATTTAATCTTTTAAATCGTGAACAGTCAACGTGACAGCATATATTTTGTACAGAGATTATATTAGTTTGATTTTAAATCCTGCCCGCATTGATATTCATTTCACGATAACTTACTGAATTTGAAACCGTGTAATATGGAGAATATTATATAGAATATCTTCTGATATACTAGTCTACCCGAAATAGAACCGCTGGCGATCAGATTAACATCCATTCAAATCAGTGGTAGATTCAATAACGGCTTACGTGTAACGCGTAGGAGTGGTTCATATTTTATATGCACTATCCGGAATCATTCTTAGACATTCACTGGTTTTGGTGTAACTAAATTGTTATAGATGTATTTTCATATCGGATCTTTTTCTTAATATTTAAAATTGACTTTGAGTTATTGATTGATGATGGTTTACTTCGGCACCAGCACATACATTAAATGCAAACTTCTGTTTTGAGATTGATCCTGACGTATAAGAATCGGGGTGTCAGACGCACATAACTAGATGATTAAAATACAATAATATTTCCCTCTATCTGATGTGAGAAATGTTGGGTAGATGATATTTTCTACATCCATGTTTTCAGAAATAAATTGTAAGGAACAACAGGATCTTTCGCGAAACATCGATTCGTAAAACAAATCAATCATTGGAATCTTTGAATGGTCTAGGAGGAGGAGACGTCTTGATATCGTTAAGGTAGAGTTAATAGTGATGAAAACATGACTAAAATGAAATAAGTTCATTATCATTATTTGACGTCCAATACAGTGTATCTGTTCAGTCAATAAGGATGTGTTATTTTGTAATATTTTGAAATCAATTGCTTTTTAAAAATATCATTTACATACTTTATTGCATTCGGCGGGATACATCAGAACAGGTATATAGGGGAACGATCACATATCTGACAGACTTAGTTTCGCCACCGTCTTTAAGTTGGTGTTCATGAAGTCCTTTGCTTTTGTTTTGGTGTATCCTCAGTTCCTGGTTTTGAATGTTCATTTCAAAACTTATTTGGGATACTATTTTGTATTAATATTGTGGCATTTTTCTATTAACTTGTTACATCAAACGGAAGGTACCCCTAGTAAACCTCTCGTCCTTCAGAGGTAATTATCTGTGTCAGGTCACTAGATTCACATTAACAGTACAATTGAAGGGTTTGACATTTAATTTAACGTATTTACCTTGTTATCATCAGTTACACCCATTACCAAACATACACCAAATACATACGTATCAACGCGGTCCTTTAATACTAGTGTTTATCAATCTAAATGTTGGGAGAAACAACCAAACACAGGCTTAGATATTTCTTTGATTTGGAATACCTGAGGGCTATCAGCTTTCAATGACACGGGGCAAACTCATGAAGTTAAATGGTCACCATTTAATTCCCGAGATCGAACGACCATAGATAAAGGTTATAGATCACTTTGAATAGAAATATCCTTAATTGGTATATGTAGCGTAGACATACTTAAGACATAGAGCCTAGCAAAGCTAGGGATTAGAGAGTCGCCTTTATTATTTTTTATATTTGAAACATTATTTCATGATTTAAACTAAGAGAAACAATGTCAGTTGTTATAAACAGAGCGTTACTTTATTATCAATAATTAACAAATGAAAATATTTTTATCACAACAAAAGCAACGCCTGATAGTCGTATCGCCTTTCTCATTATGCCGTTTATATTGTTGTATAGTTTCAAGTTTCGAATATTTATAACCCAATCAATGATGTTCTGAAAAGTACATATCTTCATTACCCATATCAAGTGCTTGTTTAATGACATATATTGTGTTTAAGTAAACATTAAGGTATCAGATGTGTTGGCTTAATTGATTAACAAACAATTGGATAAACGGAAAAAATGCTTTTTGTTTGTTGGTTACCGTTGAAAACAGGTCAATATCTTAATTTAGATATGATATTATGCAAGTATGAATAAAGGAAACATTTTTTTTTGCATCAAAACGATACTCACATCAATCGAAATGTTATAAACAGCTTTATCTGTTTCAATGTCCAAACGTGTATATGCAAATTAGCTCAATATACGAAATTATTCTCTTGAGCTCACTGTTAATCACCGTAATTCTTTTTTAAAGTTTGGTTTATGAAATGTAATTCATTGGTTACCTGATTCACTTACAGGTTTTCATAGTAGTTCCCAAAAACGAATTTGATATTCTCTTTCTCATATCATTAACCTTGCTTTGTAAAATGGCACTCTTGATTACAAAATCAGGAAACTCGCCGCCATTTTTACCGTTCACCGATAATTCATGACGGAATCGCATTATCACTTGTGACCTCACGATCGGTGTTATACACATGTTACATGGCGATCTAGTTCTGTGATTGTATAAATACACTAAAATAAAGCAAATTATACGAAACGATATGAAAATATACCTTAACTCCGGAATGCAGTCGTTACCTGTGTTTTATAGACCTGTATAAGTAATATTAAATGTATATTATTACAAACGGTCATTGGTGTCAAAATTACAAATGTTTCCACTATAACTGTCTTTCTATCCATTTTTTCAGTTCATATGTCACAAACCAAGCTTATTGCACGACGGATTTTGTCCTTTCAGATAACTGTCTGTTCCGGACTCCCCGGACCAGTGCCCATGGACCGTCCAGATCTATGTCAAAATTTCCATCCCTACGAACAGGAAGGGTATGTTTTCAAAAAAGTATTTCGTTTGTTTACACGTTAAAATCGTATTGAATCTTTGCCTTCTGAAAATATCCATACAGGTAAGAGGGTATCTTTTTATTAACTTGTAAAACTGTCAGCAGAGAATAAATATCTAACCATACATTCAAGCACTTCATTGACTCTAACGTAACAACTTTTTATTATTATATGCGTTCGGAAAAGAATGCTGTATACATTGTATAAATATGCCAAAATTAACGAAATTTTTTAAGTCAATGTCACTCATTTATGCAAATATCACAAAAAACATATATCTGCTGAAGTATCGGTAGTTTAAATAGAATTTATTCTGTTTCTATGTTAACAGAAGATTGAGTAAAAGATCCAAGGTTTGTCTACAACAAAATGTTATATTGAAGATAATAGATTACGACTGATGAAATAAATGTTTTCGACTAAAGCGAAACGTTAAGAGTCTATATATAAAAAAAATACTCCATAGAAATATAAGTACGTTCAAATTGCAATTTAATATTGGTTGACCTTTTGGTTGACCTTTTGGTGACAACTCCAGGGTCGAACTGTAACCTACCATTAAACTAATCACGGAATTACCCTAAATAGCCAAGCGTCAAATATGCACTTCCATGAACCTTCTACCATTCATGTGGTAATTTGAAAGGCTTTTAAAAATGCGATTAAATAGACTCTGTCTTTATGATATCAATAGTCAAATTAGTATTGAGGGCTCATGTGCCACAGATAAAATCGTATTTAAGATTGATGTGTTTTTTTAATATTTAATAAGCGGTATATTTTCTTATGATGAACGATGTAAATCTCAAAAGACACAACTTTTGGTGCCTCGGGTCACTTTCATTTATCGCGTTCGAAACGGTTTTACCGGTTGAGCACCAGGGGCTTTTGGTTATGAAATAGAGATGAACATACTGATCTGATGTTGTTTTCAAGCGGGCCTAGACAAGGACTTTCAAATTCTGCATTAACATTCGCATGTCCGAAAGGTTTTATCCCTTAAAATAAGGCTTGATCCCTAAAATATTACATTTAAAAATGGACGAACCGGTTTGTACGTATAAACGAACGCGAGCTATTTACTTTTAGCTAATGCTGTATTTCGTGTCAGTGTTTCAAACCAACTGCAGTTAAAAAATACGTTATAGAGTTCCGATTCTAAAACCGTCCCCATTAGAATGTGTCAGGGTTAGTGTCGCGAGCGGACCATTATAGATTTAAACGAGACACACGCGATTAGGTAGGACGATTTATTGTATAAGGCTAATCCAGGTATGATGTTTTCCGTCCATCTTTTGTCATACCTGTTCGATTTTCCCGTCAGGTATACCGAGTACAATACACTACGATACAGTTCCTCGAGACAGAATATTGCACGTATAGCATGAGGGATAACATCACTAGGTGCTTCAACGCCGACCAATTAGTTGTAAATATGTATGCAAATAAACGGTGATATCGTCCATATATGGTACCTAACCATGCTAGTTATCTACTTTCTAAATGCTATCCACATTAATATGTAATGTTTTTTTAAAAATGAATTCGGAATTAACGTAGAATATAACATGAACTACACGTCTTGAGAATACTTTGTCACTTGATAGCATTTCGTTCAATGCCAATGCAAAGTGCCGACGTAATTTTAACAGAAGAGAAAATTGGTGTCATCTCTGATGAGCCTTGATAGGTCGAAACTAATGTACCTGAGCCGAGTTATTCATTTTTGTTTTGTCAAGCACTTGTATTTTTTATGGTTGTCTAGACAACATAGGAATGTGTTCGGTATGGTTTTCTCAATGACATTAACGTTGCTTAAACACCACAAGTACATATTGATGTTTTACTCTCCATTTCTGTATTTCTAAACACGAACATTTTGTTGGAGACATACTTCCACGGTTTGCAAACTTCTCGGTTGATACAAATGTCGCGGTTTTCTGAAGCATTTAGACTTGAGTCATTTAAGGAGTACGTACAAATGTCGCGGTTTTCTGAAGCATTTAGACTTGAGTCATTTAAGGAGTACGTATAAATGCTGTTCAACTGCATCCATGACAATTCGGACAGTAAATACTATTCAAAAGGTTCCTGTTATAAAGAATTGTTTTATCAACAGAAAAATGAAAATGGTTTGATGCCATTTTAACAATTTCATACGCTTACCCGACATTATTTTGGCCAGAACTGTTAAAAGTTATCTCACGTTATAACATTTGTTTTTTATTAAAGGAAACACAGATCAATACAGCCAGATAAACGGTTCATATCTCTACGGGGAAGTTTATTTGTTTAGAAAACATTTCTGTTTCTTTTAAATATAACCACTCGTCCGCGCCTGACCCAGCCGCGATGTCCGTTATCAGACTACACGTACTTATGTCGCCCGCCGAGGAGAAACAAGGGTCCGCATAGTGAAATCTCTCGGTAAAACTTGACAGGTATGAAGGCAAACGACTTGCCTTGATGATACTTTAGTGATCTATCCGTTTTCAGTCAAATGTTTGCCAAAATATCATGCTTAATGTCCCGACTGTGAACTATCTCATCGATCGAAGGTCGTTAATTCAGCTCGTGTTGTCTTAAACATCCAAAATATCCTAGTGTCCGTTCGGTGTATTGATTTCGGTTTATCGCGGGTCGACAGCTGAACGGTGTTGGAATGCTGTCATGACCACGCAGACACTTTCTCGCTTTTCTTCGTCAATTATCTACCGTAGTTTGAAATTTAGAAGAGTTACAGTTTTGGTCTTAGATTTCGTACAATCATTGACATATCATATAACCTCAGATACCGTAACACAACGTATAACAGTTCAACAATGGGCTTTTTGTTGTCTCATCTAAGAGGTTTTTTTTTATATATTTATCAATCAATATCATCAGTAATAAAATTAAATAATACCTTAAAAGATGTTATCGGTGGGAAATTCATTAGAAGAGTTTTTTGAATTTCAATATTTGCGAGGGAAAGCACAACCGCAATTACATGGAATTACATGATTTAAAATCTTTTACAAATTTGAATTAACATATTTATTTCAAATTTATTTCAAAACATTTCCAATATTCGTGTTGGATTGAAATATATCGTAACATGATGTCTCAAGCAGGCTGTTCGACTCTGACTAAATAATTTGAGAACAAAATCTGAAAGTATCAGATCTGCATAAAATCTGTTCACATACTTATAATACACTTATATTTGATATGTTTTCAACTTGTGAAGTTTTTCGACATCGTCATTACGATTCAAACGAACATCTTTAAATAAACAACACTACATTGTCAAATACTGGGTCTCTTCTCACTTACACAAATACATCTAACCATAGAATGTTGATTGCTGTAAAATGGAGTATTTATCAAGTCTAACGAAATTATTACACGTCTTTCATTATAACATGCTCACTCTCTATACGAAATACATAAACTTGATATGCAACACAGTCATGGAGGATCTCAACACCACGAGTGTTACTTAGAAAATATTTGAAAAAAATGATCAAAGTAAGTAGACCGATAGCATACGCTTGTGCCAGGTACCATTGTCTACAGGTTCTTTGAGTTGAGATACACATTAAGTGATAATGATTTCAGCGTGCATCACTAATACATGTTCGTCAATACTGATAGGGAGATTTAAACATGAGGTGGATACTTGAGTGAAGAATAGGACTCTGGTGATAAGTGCAATTTTCGGAAATGTGAGAATTAAAAAAAGGCAACGGGAAAGGAATGAATTGCAATTATGTAAAATATGCATATATCAAAAATGGAAAAAATATGGTAAAATATAAAAATCCGATACTTGAATCTCTCGAAGATTAATGAAATGTATTTTTTTTATTTCAATGGCCAGCTATTTAAGTATAACTGAACAGGTGTATGTTACTGGTACGTGTATGATAGGGTAAGACACTGATCGCTTACTGCATAAAGGGGCCTGATATGACTAATGATAAGCTTGTTTTACAATGAGCATTTATGTTAGATTTCCCTACGCCCCTTCCTGTTCGAAAAGGGTTCCAAAGAATGATTAGAATTAAACTATGTTTTCCACTTGCATGGAGACGGTCTACAGGTACACAGCTATGTTTGAGGTAGACAGATGGTACATGTATACAGATAAACACCTGTATGGTACATGTATACAGATAAACACCTGTATGTCACATGTATACAGATAAACACCTGTATGGTACATGTATACAGATATACACCTGTATGTCACAGGTATACAGATAAACACCTGTATGGTACATGTATACAGATATACACCTGTATGTCACATGTATACAGATAAACACCTGTATGTCACAGGTATACAGATAAACACCTGTATGTCACAGGTATACAGATAAACACCTGTATGTCACATGTATACAGATATACACCTGTATGGTACATGTATACAGATAAACACCTGTATGTCACATGTATACAGATATACACCTGTATGTCACATGTATACAGATATACACCTGTATGGTACAGGTATACAGATATACACCTGTATGTCACATGTATACAGATATACACCTGTATGTCACAGGTATACAGATAAACACCTGTATGTCACATGTATACAGATAAACACATGTATGTCACATGTATACATATATACACCTGTATGTCACAGGTATACATATATACACCTGTATGTCACAGGTATACAGATAAACACATGCATGTCACAGGTATACAGATAAACACATGTATGTCACATGTATACATATATACACCTGTATGTCACAGGTATACAGATATACACCTGTATGTCACAGGTATACAAATATACACATGTATGTCACAAGTAAACAGATACACACCTGTATTTTACAGGTACATAGGTGCATACTTGTATGTTACATGTATACAGATATACACCTGTATGTTACAGGTATACAGTTTGTCTTCATGCACACACATGTATTTTACAGTTATACAGGTACACACCTGTATTTTACAGGTATACAAGTACACACCTGTATGTCACAGGTATACATGTACACATCTGTATTTTACAAGTAAAGTACACACCTGTATTTTACAGGTATACAAGTACACATCGGTATGACACAGGTATACATGTACACATCTGTATTTTACAGATATACAAGTACACACCTGTATTTTACAGGTATACAAGTACACATCTGTATTTTACAGGTATACAAGTACACACCTGTATGTCACATGTATACATGTACACATCTGTATTTTACAGGTAAAGTACACACCTGTATTTTACAGATATACAAGTACACATCTGTATTTTACAGGTAAAGTACACACCTGTATTTTACAGGTATACAAGTACACATCTGTATTTTACAGGTATACATGTACACATCTGTATTTTACAGGTATACATGTACACACCTGTATTTTACAGGTATACAAGTACACACCTGTATTTTACAGGTATACAAGTACACATCTGTATGTCACATGTATACAGATTGTGTACAGTTACACACCTGTATTTTTGAGATATACAGGCGATCTACAGGTACACACCTGTATGTTACACGTATATGCAGGACGTTTACATGTACCTGTACACCTGTTTAGGACATGCGTTCACACTGTCCACGTGTCCACCCGTATGTGATAGTATACACACTGTCTAGATGTGTAACTATGGTATTGTTAGATGAATAATAAAACACTTCAAAAATATTTTTTTGATAAATGATATATCAAAAGTTCAATTGTATTAGATCATTGGAATTTAGTAACTGTTAGTGTTTATTATTTAAGAAAATAAACGTGAACAAAATTAAAGATTTATTTATAGAAAGTTGAATGTCATTATGACATGGCTATCCGAAGGTGACGAGATTTAGTTGAACAAACATCGTGATACTAATTAACAACGTAAGTAATTTCACCGATTTAAAAAGGTTAGGCGTGTTTATGAAGTGATTTGGAACGATTAAAAGTTCACGAACCAGGATATTTACTACTAACATTAATGGTTTACTAAATGTTGATTAATATATAAAAATAATTTATTCCATTTTGTTTACAATTATTCTCATTCAATTAATTTGTCAAAATGTTATCGTCTCCCCCACCTGATCAACATCCGTGCTCCGTCTGAGGTACCCCCAAGCCAGTTTGGTTTTTAAAGGCTACATATGTAGGTGTGTCTGCCTTTTAATTAGGCGATATGACGTTACACAAACTATCCTAATACCGAATTCTGATTCCCGGTTAGATATGTAGATCTGTATGACTTATGCATTCATTGTACTTGTGTATGATAGTAACATAAAGACGTCTCAGGTTTGAACGTATGTACGTGTATATTGGGAGTATATGAAAACACACAAGGCATGGTTAGCATACAATCGAAAACCATAGCCCAGAAATAATTCTTTAAATGTATCTGCATCGTTTACGAGTACATATATCAGTTTTCTATCGGTAATTGCCCACATTGCAGTATACTGTCTATTCCGTTCCATGTTACCCATTGATAAAGTCTGACTCAAATGCTATCAATCTGTATTTTCCATCAGTATAAAATGCATGGTTATAACTTTTATACGTCTTTTCCTTAAAAAAATATTTGACCTGCTTTTAGATGCCATATCCTTTGAAAGGAGATTGTTATTGACAGTTTACAGTATTTTCATTGAAATCAAATCACCCTATGCATTTTAAGGTCATAATGTTTGAATGTTCACAAAGTTTTAATGGAGCTCCGAGGGATTTCCCCTTGTCAACAACATTCTGTCATGCAGTATGACACTCCAGGCCCAACATCTAAGCACTCATAGCCATACATATATACATCACCATATTCCAACATAGGCAAAGAGATCCGTATATAATTGTATATGTGTCACCTCAACCGAGGTTATCATCACCCCTGTCAGCTATACCTTTATGTTAACTCCCTCATTTACAACATATATACCATTCCTACAGAGCCACACAAGTATATCAACCCACACCCTCATTATCTGCACCACTCGGATCAGTGAGATAACAGTGAGATGTTTTATGAATAAAATTTGCGTTCCTGCTACGATTTTACAATAAATAATCATTATTTTTCAATGCTTCAATGGCAACGTTCATCAATTATTTGAATGATGATTTTTCAAAATATTTGGAATTACATATAAGAAATCCTTATTGCTAACACCATCACATAGATTTTTATACTTGTAGTAACGGTTACTTTAGACCCTTCAGCATGTTTATATCTCCTAAAGTAACGACACGTGACACATCGAATTCTTGTTCAATTTTTAAAGTCGATCTTGACATTATGTACGAACATATTCGTGCCCATTAATATATAGACCAAGGTATTACCTTTTTAACTTTTGTGTGTTCAATGAAACAGGTAATCATATATCAAATATACAATTGTGAAAAGACCAGTCAACACAGAATGGTAGTTAATCAGTGCTAAAGTCATATTTATAAATGAAATGTAATAAAATGTATCGTGTATTATCTATTCATCCATATGATATAAGACACCGCTATATATACTATTTCAAATCAACAGAGCGTCGTTGGTCACACAGTAACAAATATTTCATACAATTGTGTAGTCATCGTGGTTTGGGATTGTCGGTCATAGTGATATACTATGGATAGATCTATTCATAGATAATCATATCAATTTACAGTTTAGCATAGTTATATATAAATAAATGTGGGGTATGAGTAAGGAATCGTTTTAATGGAATCCTTCCTGTCCATGTGATACTGCTTCCGATGTCGCTATGTGCTTCATTCAAAGCCGGGATGTTATTGAAACATTGGTGTTTTATTTACCTTTATCAAAACAATCATCAGATGTCATCCCCCTTTTAATGTTGATCAAGTCTTACTAGAGTTGGTCAACGACAACCTATTTATATCAACCACTTGTATATAACGAACAGATATTTGTATCGACCACTTGTATATAACGAACACATATTTTTATCGACCACTTGTATTTAACCAACATGTATTTTTATCGACCACTTGTATATAACGAACACATATTTTTATCGACCACTTGTATATAACGAACACATATTTTTATCGACCACTTGTATATAACGAACAGATATTTTTATCGACCACTTGTATATAACGAACACATATTTTTATCGACCACTTGTATTTAACCAACACATATTTTTATCGACCACTTGTATATAACGAACAGATATTTTTATCGACCACTTGACTATAACGAACAGATATTTTTATCGACCACTTGTATTTAACGAACCGATATTTTTATCGACCACTTGTATTTAACGAACATATATGTATATCGATCTCTTGTATTTAACGAACATATATGTATATCGATCAATTGTCGATCACGACTACCCATTTAGATCAACCACCTGCCTATAACGACCACCTATAATGGCCTCCTGTCTATAAACGACCACTTATCTATGTCGATCAATTGTCTACGACAACCTATTTATACCGATCCATTGTCTATAACGACCACTTATTTTAGGGAGAGTTTGTCTATGGCAGTCATCTGTTTATAGGGAACAAAGTCTATTGTCTCAAAATAAGTCGTCCCATAGAGCATGCTATCGACTACAGCGTCCCAATTAATTCCCCAAACTAGTGTGTTTATCGATATCATCTATATATACATTGTATTTACGTACCACCTGTATGTAAGAAACACTTAATTAAAGAGATTACTTTTAATAATGACTAACTTTATAAAGAGAACAACAATTTATCGATGAAAATAAAACTTTTGTTTTTCAAATACATTTCAACTTTTATTCAGAGTCCATCATCTGAAAATCTATATTTAGGTTGGTCTCTTGATACATATTCACTGAGCATAAATAGTCTGCAATAGGGGAGTTTCAAACAAATGGTCGCTTTACAGAGGTGCTCTGTTTGTTGAGGCGGTCCGTGGAGCAGGGTTGTCTATAAAATAACCTGTTTATACAGACATATGTCCAATCGAAACAGTTGTAATTTTCCCCCACGCGCAGGCTTTATAGGCAAGTGTAAATGTCCTTTGATGTCTCCAGTCCCACGAATACTACAATAAAAACATGAAATGAAAAGCAATCAGCTGTTTCCCTTCCTGAACCAGGCCTCTACTCAGTGATGGTATGAGACGAGGGTGGTGACGATCACGACAATGATGACACGTCCTTGAGAGGAGAAGATTTACCGATAGTCGCATGTCCCTGTATTATCCCTATTGTCAGTACTGATGTAAAATCACAAATGATCAATCATTTCTGTAAAGCTTTACCTCTGTGTGTCTATATTGACATAACGAAATTAACAACGTTAAACGCTCAATTACCTAATCACAAAGTACTGGCGGCTTTAACCGTTTGACAGTGCGTATTCCAGAGAGTGCTATATGGGGCTACAATATACATATCCCGTTGACTTGGCGAGTATAATGCCCTGCCGTATGATGTATTTCAGTCTATTCAATTGGGTTTAACGTATAATTAGAGGCGAAACTCAGTAACAGAGATAGGATTTCAAGATCGCATTAACCGCTGAAAACTGTGACAAACACACGCCATTTTGCTGTAGTGATGGTCCGCCATGTGACCATTTGTGGTGACAGAATCCTGAGAAATCGAGTTTTATGATCACAGAAGTGCCCTGTGTGTTTAGTTAACCGGAATATACTGTTGGACATATGCTAGGGATGTGCTTCACATACGTTTTGATGATCAAGCCTATATCTGACTGTGAAGTCTGAAGGGATTTAGCGGTCTGTGATTGCAAAAATGAACTACTTATCGATTGGAGATTTGTAGAAGTGTGTATCAGGATAAAATGGTCCCATAGGATGTGAAATATAGAAATCTTCGTAATGGAAATACGTGTGCATATAAGCAAAAGGCAAGGGACTATGCCGTGCATTAGAAGGAGGGGGATTCGAACCCCAGACTTGCTAAAGGACGACCTCCCTCCAATCACCTCACTACCACGGTCAGCCCCTACCTGGGGTTTCCGTGACAAAGTGTCATTGTCTCTCACCGCCATGGATATCATAGGGGACAGATCGGCAAGTGTTTATCACCAAAACGTATATATATAAATAGCTCTTTTACAAAAAGTTCTAAATAAATGTTGAAGGCTTATTTGCATAAAACATTGATAGAAACTATATACATTATATTTCTTTTGGTATTTTCTGTATCTTCGAATTTGCTAATCGTTTATTTCATTTATGTATCTTTTGGACCTTTAGGCCTTATTATCCTCATTTGTGATTGGATATGGGTCATAAATGAATCAAGTTATTGACTTATTTAGTCGATCCTGAAGTACAACTGAATATAATAAAAGCTTATAAAATGTCATAAAGGTCATGTGGAAGAAAATGGGTAACAAATAAAGTAAAAATGAGCATAAGAATATAATAATATATTACAGTGGTTGATGTAGACCATTTTTGTTTATTCAACACCCTTAAATCTAGATAATAAGTCTGCCTTGAAAATGGGCCGGACTTAAAAGCAAGCACTGCGTTCCTTGCAGTCCAACATATCTTGAAAATAAGCCGTCTTTGAAAATATGCCATGGGTTCCAAGTATGAGCCACATTTTCCCTGTTCTGAAGATGTTTCACAGGTAGCCAGCCATCACGTTGAATGATTTATTATTACAACAAGCTGATAAGAGGGGAGAACATCACTAAAAGCCCTTATACTTTTAGTTTATTCCATGCACAAATAGGAAGAACTTGAAAAATAAACCATTGATGGCTTACTGTCTAAATGACTTCGACAATAAGACTGCCTTGAATATAAGCCAGCTTTGAAAATAAGCTTTGAATTCCTTTTTAAAAATAAAAATAAACCGCGGCTTATTATTGCGATTTAAGGGTATCTCCTTAGTGCGGGAGTCTCTTTCTTCGAACATGTATATATGTAGATACAATGTACAGCAGGATAACTCATTCCCTGATCTCTGGCAGGGAATAAAACTGATGATGTCAAATACTATTGTAACTAAATGACATGTAGGTATTAGGATTGTTCAGATCAGACAAAACCTACTGTTGAATATAGAGCTGAAAAAGACGAAACGCATGAATATAACCACTTGAAATATGAAAAATAAATTTGACAAGTTACAAATATGTTACTTATATCATTGATTGTTAGTTACATGGAGAGACATATACCTCGTTGACACACAAATGCCACTTGAACTAAATACGGGGTTCAAAAAATTAGACGTTATCATTGAATGACCTTGCAATCTTCTGAAGCAAAGAATCAAGTTTGTGTGCTGGACATTGCTCTCATGGTTTGACATGTTGATCTCTTGTCAAATATCATAAATAATTCTTCAACTAATGGACCCAGATTCAACTTATAAAACAGTTGTGGAACAAAAAGAAATATCTTGATAAATGATTTGTCTTTTTTGGTATTGACTTCGAGTTGACCTCGCTTGTTTTGAAGGGATTTATACCGACCGTAAACACTTTGTTTCCCATGCCAGATTGGTTACTGCAGATTTACATTTAAATAGTTCACTGCTCAACGATTCTTTTCATAGTCTCAATCAACATATTTTGCTGCCAAATCTTAACATTATCGTTTCATGACTTCCGAACAATCCAAAATTTAATTTGAATACAGAATTTTATTCATGATTATGCCTTAATATACTGATCGCCCGATTTAAGACACATATGTACAGTTTGTACACCAACCGTGTTTGAACGTCTTCGGTAATTGCCACATTGCCAAACTGTATTTGACAATAGTTAATACAATATAACGTATACAAATTTATATTACAGGGGACATGTATGTTGTATATTTACAGGGCTAATGTCTTTACTTTCGATTCGCATTTCATTATACAACAATTCGCGATATTTTGATGTGATTTACTAAATGTGGTAACAAATACCCCATCCCCCAAACCCGAAATAATTTGAGATGTTTGAAAAAATACAATGATTTTTATTATTTTTTTAGGCAGAGATTGTGAAATCATTTTTTGTCTTAGCAATATGTACACCTCCATATACATTCACGGCAATTTGAAGCAAACGTCTCATAAAATGACTATTGGTCTGTTATATACTGTAAACGACATCTTTTTAACGAATCTTGAACTTCACGATCATTATGTATACATATACAAAAAGAAACAATAAAACGTATACATGTATCTTCCTTGAAGTGTTTCTCAGTTATACCTTCCCCCATTGAAACGTTACGCAAAGATAAATATCTCTAAGAAAAAATAATGAATTACAGTGTTTGATCCAACTAGTATGCTTATTAACATGGCCTAGTTTTCCTATCATTCGAATGGCGTAATTGTTTTTTCATCAGATTTAGTTATTTAATGGTCCTTGATGATATTCTTGCAGGCTCAACATGTCACTAATGACGTTAGATCAAGGTATTCGGCTAAGTACAGGAGCACCCCTGACTTGAGACAGAGACTGAGCGCAAACTCACCATTTCTTCCAAAGGTATGTACTTCCGGTTTATATTATTTCTACTAATGATTTAGTCTTCCGGTTTCTAGTTATTAATAACTGTGGCACATACTTCCAGTCTCCATCATTACAACTTTTGGTATGTTGTATGGTACATACCTCCAGTCTCCATCATTACAACTTTTGGTACAATGTATGTTGTATGTTGTATGGTACATACCTCCATTCTCCATCATTACAACTGTTGGTATGTTGTATGGTACATACCTCCAGTCTCCATCATTACAACTTTTGGTATGTTGTATGGTACATACCTCCAGTCTCCATCATTACAACTTTTGGTATGTTGTATGGTACATACCTCCAGT
>JAUMHH010161125.1:0-24383 GCA_032359455.1 Chlamys rubida | reverse complement strand
CTCCATCATTACAACTGTTGGTACAATGTATGTTGTATGGTACATACCTCCAGTCTCCATCATTATAACTTTTGGTATGTTGTATGGTACATACCTCCAATCTCCATCATTTCAATGTTAGGCATTATTTGTAGACACTGCTGTACAGTTTGATTGCATTGTCTTACAACATAAGGCGTTGTAGTATCATTAATTATATTTAAACCCGATCGGGAAAAAAAGTTGCCATTACTACTTGACCAGTTTTATTCAACAAGTAAAGTACTTTACTCAGAGCTATGGCCACCCCCATCCCCCCTTAATGGACGGGGTATCAGTGTTGTCACTTGGAATTGGATACTAGTATATGGTTCCGAGTTTATGCACGTGACAAAAATCGGATGATAGGGCTTGATAACAGGAACAAACTATCGTTGCTTCTAGTAGATAATATGATTTTCAGAAATTCAAAATTGTCCTGTATTTTAATATAAGATATCTCGCGCGAAACAAGAAAATGGTATAGCGAAAATGACGTCACTATTTTTGTTTACAGACTGCTACCGAGGACTGCTTGAAGTGTTTGCTGAAGGTCCCACACAAAAAGTGTGAATCGGTGAGTGTGTCAGTATTCTGTCCTGTTGTTGTAATCAAGTGTTTCACTTCCAAGGCCCACATTGCACGACAATATACTCGCTATCACTTCAACACGTGTTATATATTGCTAGACGACGTTTTTTGTCCATTTTGTCAAATAAATGCCTGCTCTTTGTTGAGAAACAGATAATATGAAAACCATCAGTTCTGAAATTTACTTTCATTAAGGACTTTGGTCTTTTTCTCACCTGGAAATCAATTAAACATATTTTGAGTCGAGCAGTGAATGGCTGCAGACTAAATGTAATCATAATAGCTTTATTAGAAATCATTAAAAAATAAGTAAAACATCAAGATTTTTTTTTATAGAAACCCAGATGTTGTTTATAGCAGTCTTAAATGAAGAAACGAAAATTGTGTATCAGATATATAATAATAAGTGCACTATACCAATGTAAATAATTAATTCTTTTTCCTAAATGTTAAGTATTTTACTACCAAGTGGGCAATATAAGATAAGTTAATTGATCCGTTAAGATACGCTTTTCTACAATGTTATATTTGAAAACATGCAAGCAATATTATGGACAAATACATTTCTGCTGAAATATCGTATTCATCATTCAAAACGGTTGAAAAATAATCAATATTATGTCAAACAAACTGTGGTGCTCTGACAACTACCACAAAGTAGATTGACATGTTCAAACAAATAATGTGAATTTCTGATCGATTTCATTCCATTTGACACATTCGAACACGATTATTTTCTGTGCATATTTAAGGAAAATTTGAATGTCTGAATGATGCTAATGAGCACAAAAGTACTGTTGACATTTCTAAACCGATCCACCATCTTGTTAACGCGCGCACCACATTAAGCTCCTAGAAATACATTTAGGTAAATATAGAACTCCAATTATACATTGTTGTGCACTCTCACGAATAAGTGCGAACATACTTAATCCTAATGTACATCTAATCAATAGCTCCGATCAGGTCAACAGACGATGGTTGACGTGATTTCCAATCGATATCGTTTTTGGTTGTATAGCTGTAGTGTGTGTAATTTACATTACAAGGATGTATCCAAATAAAGAATATGGATATATGTTTTTTTCACAAATATTAATATTGGTACTTCGATAGTAAAAAGCTTAAATTAGTTCGTAGATCTGCATGTAATTATAATAAATGTAAATAAACACTCTATTATCAATTTTTATAGAATGTTTAAATGTTTTTCCAAAAACATGTTGAATAAGTTTGCTGAGATGATTTTTTTTCATAAAACATCAAGGTAGCTATCATTTATTTTATTATAACCAATCAAAATTAACGTGTTTAAATTAAATACCTATGGAAAAGATTGCGGTCATCTTATTCTTTTGAATTCAAACTCATCCTTTATATAATGAAATACGTGCTTTCTAAAAAATCCATTTAAAAAGTGTTGATAAAATGAATCTTTTGGATTTCATAAGTAGATTAAAAAACCTGCATTTTGATAAATGATTGTAGAATGACATGAAGATAGGCGCCTTATCAATGTCTTCTTTAAAATGCTCTTTTGTAATGGACGTCATCTACTTATACAGATATTATATGACATTTAAGGCTGTCATTTAAAACGATAATAGCAAATGCAAAAGTTATGTAAACAAGCAACTGTTATATAAAACCTATAAGGAATTCTAAACCTGCACATCGATTACACTCTTTATTAGAGGACAGCTGTCATTTGACTGAGGTTCATGTGTAAACACGCCGATATGTTATTATAATATCAGACATATATTTGTATGATAACAAGTTATGTAAGTAGTTATTCACAATTGTATAAGATTTGATTCCTATAGAAATGGACCAAATAATGCTTTAAACCATGATAGACATGAATACATATTTCTTTTATAAATTTGTAAAACTACCCAGTGTATTGATACAATTTCAATGGTAGAATGCTAAGGTCATTATTTAATCATTTACACCGGTTGTAAATTACTAATATTAATACCGAAACACATTAGTCAGTTGAATAACCCATGATATTAGATGCATATCGTTTTAAATGGTCTAGCTTCGTCTATTCCGTCACAGCGCCAGAGAAAAAACGGCGGCAATAACTCTTTTTGATATGAATAGTTTAGTGGTTTTCCCTTTTTATCCGACTGTTGTACAATTGATTAAGCCTAACTTATGCAAGTTGACCGTCGTAGGGATAAGATAAGTACATAATTACAAAAACCTCGGTACTTAAGTTATGTAAGAAGATCTTCTTTCAATAGCCATGCGCTACCATTATTTTCACAATCTGAGATATTTATATCAGAATAGATAAAATACACGCAAGTTACTGTCGTAACACGCCACTTCAATTCAGAATAATGAATGTTGTGTTTTTTCTCTTTCTTCTTATAAAAAACTTAATCGATCGATGGATCAATCAATCGATCGATCAATCAATCAATCAATCAATCAATCAATCAATCAATCAATCAATCAGTTAATCAATTAATTGATGGATCATTCAATCAATCAATCAAACAATCTCAAAACATCGATCAAACTCAACAAATCGATCAATTAACAGATATCAATGATTGATTCAATGAATGAAAAAGTGAATCAACCAATCAATCAATAAAACGAAATCCATCAATTCATCACTAGTCACTCAACAAACAAATTAAAGAATCAACCAAGTATAATTGAAATATACAACTGTGACCTCTGGTAACTCTAAAATACTTTCATGTTGTTATAGCACAAATACATCCGGGTAGGAGGAGGATATCGCCATGGTTACTGGTACGTCAAATGTCTACTGGAGGAATTAGAATTACAGGTAAGTAAGCCATGGCGATGACAAAGATATATATACACTCATAGTATATTATAATAAGTAAGACACGTTTATTGTATATTTAGGTTTTAGCAGTAACAATGATATGTCTTGAACACCCATCACATGTAAGAGGCCATGGCATACATCAACTTATTTACGCAAAAAGCACTATGACGTAGATTGCTTATTTCATGACAGATAATATTTCTGGTACACATGAAAGCAGCACTGTGATAACACACAGTACTTCACGTCGTAATGCCGCATTATCAAGTGTTACTGCAAATACATAATTTATATACTGACGTTTAAATGTAATAAGGTATTTTTTCATTTTAATTGCGTTTCGTGTCATTATAGCGTCAACGGGAACTCATCATGAAACAAAGGTTGGAATCTATCCGAGAGAAACGTAAGTACATGGAAAACTACTTCAATATTCTATTCATCACAGATGAAGCTGTAATTGGCAGAATTCCATGAGACCTACATGCACTGATGCAAAAATCATATATTACATGTCATGTAAACTTAAGATCAGTCTTAAATTACCCCAATTACCGTCAAACTGTATGAAGCATAAACAAAATTAATTAATAAAGAAAATATTTTCCATTGTTTAGGAGAGTTAAAAAGCCGTTGCCTCTGTGAACATATCATCATATAATATGATCCACGTTAGCATGTATATCATGCCTTATTCCTTAACTTGCATGCTATGTTTTTGTTCTAAAACAATATGTACAATGAACTTTTCCTCCATTTCTGAACAGAAATGAAAGCGATCAAGACATACATACGTACGAAAAGCGGAAGACTTATAGAGAAGATCATTTTTCTGTCTGAGGAGGACTATGAAGCCTTCAAAGAAGGGAAGAACGTTGAGGAATTATTGAAAAAATACCTTTCAAAAGACGAGGCAAAGGGCCTGCAATCTTGGGACAAAGATGAGGTGAAAGCGATAAAAACAATGGTGCGAACAAAGAGTGGTAGACTTATTGAGAAACTGGTGTATGTTTCTAAAGAAGATTATGACGCCATCACGACGGGGAAAGTGGATGCCAAAGACCTTTTGAAGAAGTATGCGAAGGACGGTGAGGTAATTGAAGGCTGGAAGGAAGCTGCCATGAAGACAATAAAAACCTACGTTCGGACAAAAAGTGGAAGGATTATTGAAAAGACTATAATGATTTCTCAGGAGGACTATGATGCTATGATCAAGGAAGGTAAAAACCCAGATGATATTCTCAAGAAATACATTACCCTTGAGGAAGGACAGCAGCTAGAATCTTGGAAAAGTGCAGAGCCGATGAAGGCAATCAAAACAAAAATTCGAACAAAAAGTGGAAGGATTATCGAAAAGACGATATATGTGTCTGCTGATGATTACGATAAAATGATGAAGGGTGGCGGAGATCCAAACGAGATTTTGAAAAAATACATGGGCGAAGATGATGGTACAATTGAGGGATGGACAAAGGCTGATCCCACAGCCATGAAAGTCGTGAAGACGTATGTGAGGACGAAGAGTGGTCGACTGATAGAAAAGGTAGTCATGCTGACGGAGGACGAGTATAAACAGTTCGTGGAGTCCGGGGGCGATCCTAACTTCCTTAAAAAGTTTATAGAGCTGGAGAAGGGAGAGGTCATCGACTCGTGGGAGAAAGCATCAACTGTCTACTCAGGGGGGTCTGACCAGGAGATGATTCAAAGAGGTAATACTTATAGAGCGACAGCTACCGTTTGAATATATATGTCGTTAAGATATTTGGTAAGTTGCGGGCATTATTAAAATAACGTTAGTATTAAAATAATGCATTTTTACATCATACAATCCGAAGAAAATGGGTAATTTCGAAGAAAAGACTGAAATAATAACATCAATAGATAAACATGTATATGAATATAATTGACAAGAAAAGACGTAATTATTGTAAACACAGTTTGATAACACCGTTATATGTGGTAACAAGATACACACATAAATATCGATGTCCGATCTACTGTCATAAGTCTTTTGTAATTGGTGTTCAAAATTGCTTATCGTTATATAATTTGAAATGTGTAAATTTTCATGCAATGAATATTTCTTGAATTTGTCTTACAGCAAAAGTTGGTGAAAGGATCGTTGGGAAAGACGGAGCAGTATATGAAATCATAGTTGATCCACTCACAGGGAAAAAATACAAAAAGTAAGCAAGGTTATTTGATAAAGCTATACTGATATTCTAGAACAAATTAATCATTTTTTATAGTATATGCTTTCTTGATGTAGCAATATTATTTTAGAAAAGATTTGAACCTAGAGGAAAAATGATTGATTTGAAAAAAATCGATTTTGATGATGATTCATACAAGTAAAGGGAGGTAACTTAGGTGACTTCTTGTTACTACTGTTCATGCTTGAATTTGCTTAATATTTTCTAAAAAAAATAAATCTTTAATTTAACATTTTATGTTTTGAGAACAATACAGGGTTTTCGCAATAACTTCTTTTCATGGATCGTTTTAATAGGAAAATTGAATCTGACGTAGACAGTGGAATAGCCTCAATGCAAAAAGGCAAGAAGGGAAAGAAAGGAAAAGGTGGGAAAGGAGGTGGCGATGATTCTGATGATGAGACACCGGAGGATAGACGAAGAAGAAAGGCCGGTAATCGGGATGCTGACAGCGGAGGAAGTGCATTCAGTTATAAAAGTGTCGTAAGCGCAGGCGGAACACGTCATGTGAGGCGCAGGCGCAAACATGAGGACGGCACATACAGTGACAGTGCGTCATATCACAGCTCCCAAGACGAAACTGGACAGGCACGTAGGCGACGACGGCGTCGTGAACGAAAACACGGAGCTGATAGTGCCAACAGTTACTATAGTGTCGTCAGTGACGGCGGTACACGACACGTTAAGCGTCGGCGAAGACGAGGTGACGGTACATACAGTCGTAGTGTGTCCCATCACAGTTCTGATAGTGGGAAAGAGGGAGGAAGACTCGCCGACAAGAAAAAGAAGAAGAAAGGGAGGGTACACGGAGCTGATAGCGATTACAGTTACGACAGCGATGTCAGTGCTGGTGGCACGCGCACGCGAAAACGGAAGAAGAAAGTCAGAGATGCCAAAGGCAATGTGATAGGTTATGCTTCCTCTGAGAGTTACGTGAGTGGTAAGTCATATGCCTTAATGGTACCATTATGCTAGACCTTTTGAAAATATCTGTATTTGTTGCTCAAACTAAGTCGCTAAAACGTTAATGCTAGATAGCCTGTTTAAGGATAAAAAAGCTAAAGTCGCTAAAACGTTACTGCTAGATAGCCTGTTTAAGGATAAAAAGCTATTGCTTTGATGTGTGGTTTACCGTAATTTTGCTGTTGTTTAATCATTGTCATGGATAATTAATGAGATAATATTTGTTTTTTAATTATATTTTCAGATGATGAAAGGTAAGGAACATTTATGACCTTTCCTGATAATTAAACCAAACATAGTAATTGAATTAATAATTTTTGAAGTAACATACAAACGACATTTTAAATATTTGATGATTTAATTTATTCATCGTTATCACATAAAGTTAAACAATAGAGTCATATTATAAATATAATCAGCGTACTATTCGTAAATTCTGAAATTTCACAAATGAAATATAAATATATTTTCCTTCCGTAAAGTGTATATACAACTGTATCGGATGGCAAAGGAGGTAAGATAAAAGTAAAGAAGGAAAAACCAAATAAAGGAGGAAAAGGAGGTAAGGGCAAGGGCGGCAAGAAGAAGGTCGATCCAGTTTTCAGCGATTGCACGACGGATGACGACGACGTTGATCTGGAGAATATGACAGAGGAGGAGAAGAAAGCCTACTTCAAGGGCAAAGCTGAAAGAGCAGAAGCCCGCGAGAAAAAGAGAAGGGAGAAATACGGCGATAAATACGACGAAATGGTCGGCAAGCACCAAGAGTAAATTTGATATTCTATCTTAACCACACGTGGAGTGTTAGAATTGCTTCTAACTCACCGTCGGCATGTTATGTAGACGTTGTTGGATGAAGATGTGATGGCTTATTAACACTCTGGGATAATCTGCTTCACTAACACACCGTACATGGCTGAGTTTCACATATTATTCTGTTCGCGTTTACTCATTTTCGTCTTTTCTTTCCACACCAGAAATCACATGCATGGCTGAACATATGTTGGATTCACTGTCACTAAATAAGACTATTTTGCAGTATTTCAAAGGTGTCGCCTTACAATAAATCACATGCTTGTTTTAGTAATGTTTGGGACACTGTCGTACACTGCATTAATTCAAATGCTTCATTCGCATGCTCTTTAGCTCATTGAGAGCCCTTCTTTTCATTGTAATGCTTTATAAAATCATCAGAACTGTGCCAACTCGATCACGTCATATGTAAACTAGAGTCGTGAGAACCAATGGGGTTCTTGGTTGAGGTGTTAACATGTTTCTAATATATATTACTACTGCTGTCACCATGCTCTTATCTTTGGCTTTGTTGAACTGGAGTCTCCTATTTCCTGATGGACCTATTGTATGTATTGATTCTTCTCCTAATTCATTTAATCTGTTTCTCTATATACTCTTTCTGAGCAAAGGTTGATAGTTTTGCATATATCATGACTAAACTGCTCTCCAGCACATACACATATCAAAGTTGCTTGACGTAACAGGATGAAGAGAATACAGTGTACTTGCTTATTAACAAAATTAATAACGGCTTTTACTTTTATTTCAGTTTTCTTTCCACTTTTATTTTTTGTTAATTTATAAACAATTCTGTGGAATCATTTATTAATATGATCATTGCTCTATTATTGATGCATCAATTAGATAATAACTATTTACAAATTTGAATTAATTACAATATAATAAGATATCTAATGATATTTTCATTGAGCAAGTTATTCTTGAAAAGTTCCTCACGAGAAAGGATATAAATCAAAATTGATAAATACCTGCCGGATATTTTGTTTTATTTTTATGTTCTAAAGTGCAGTGAAGACGTTATAACCTCGCAAAGCTTATAATATGTCTTAATGTTAATTATCAAAGAAATTACCAACGAACAGTTACGAAAATTTGTTTTGGAATATATGATATCGTATATAATTATCTACTGTCATTTGTTTTTGTCTTATGACATTTTCCACCACGAGATATATCAAACACATCTAATTAAATACCATTACGTAACACAGCTATAAGAAATACAAGGCCAAGGAGAAGATGAAGGCGAAGAAACTCCAAGAACTGCGGGACAAAGGCCTCATAAGTCCGTCTTCCGACTGGACTATTGACTCCGATACAGGCGAGCCCTTGCGGAAGGCTGAAAAGTAGGAATATTATAATAATATAATAACGACAATTTGGATATTGAATGTTTACATTTTGTTATCGATTGCATAACCTGGTGTTTTATGTTACTCCTTTTATAATTTTAAACTCAACTACCCAATGTTGTCAAAATTTATCATATATAATTTCTCAGTTTTTGTGTCATGCATGTTTTCCTATCTACTTTCTTACCACTTGAAAAGAAAACAAGTCATACTGAAACTCATCAAATTATAAAAAAAAGTCACAACTTACTCAATTTGATGTTGCGTAGAGCAAAGGTGGAAAAAGAAAAGAAGAAGAAGAAGCTTCAGGAGTTGAGAGAAAGGGGTTTAATAAGTCCTTCTTCTGACTGGACGCTTGACTCGGACGGAGAACCTGCACGTATCAGTGACCTCATCAAGTAAGAAACAACAAAGGAAGCGCGATAACACATGGATGTCTATTCAACACATATATATAATTTCTGAATTAATTTTAAACCTTTTTTTAATTTTTGATTTTCAAATTATTTCCCCGTCTGAGTTTTTTCAGTGAAAATTGCAGTAATGTTTATTTGCTTTTTCATTACCCCAAACAATTCTTAAGTGTTGTAATATCCTTTCCTCCGATTCATCCACGATTTTGATTATACATTAGACTTTAGAACATATACATGTGTGTGTGTGTGTTATAAATATCCTACATACACTTCAGACAAGGTAAAAGAAAGGCAGAGGATTATAAAAAAGGTGGTAAAGGAAGACGGAGAGGAAAAGATGGAAATGATGCCGATGATGAGAGTGACAGCGGTAAGGAAAACTATTATATATCTTATTACAAATATATATATATTTTAAATACTTAGTTCTAATTGCTTCTCCTAATGGTCCTTATGCATCCTACTATTGTCGCTTGGCAGATTATTGAATGTATTAGCTTTGTGTGCCTATAATGACACTACCAGCTTTCTCCCATTTTCAAACGGTCCTGTGTACGATTATAATGGCGTTTATGTTTTCTATTTGTATGTGTTATTGTATGACTTTAATTCGTAGCTTAACATTTAAAAAGAAACTGTTAAACTATAACTTGATATTGTGTAATGAGTGAAGTTTAGTAGTATATGATGACGTAGTTTTGTAGAATTGCTTGTGTTGATTGATATTATGACGCTTTGCCTGCTTACCTAACTCATTAGTTAATTAGTTTGTTAACAAACTTTGATGTTGTTGCTTATGTGGTAGTATACAATGCATGATGCTTCTAGTTGTTTGTAAACGCGTTGCTTCTGCTTGTATTACGCTGATGTTGATATAACGTCTGACCGCTTTGTGTAAATGTATGACACGTACATCGGCTGCTTTGTGTTGAAGTCCGCTTTTTAGCCATGCTTATTCCCTGTGCTTTTGCTGCTGCTTTTTGTTTTGAAAAAAAGACGACTACATATATGGATGAAAGGTAACACATATTTTTATTTCAATCATTCCCTCTTTTCTATTTTCAGTTTTTAATGTTTAGTTTTGTTATATGAATGTACTTTATATTTACCAATTTTACGATAAGGCTTACTGCTTAGCGCTTACATTTCACGGAAATCATTTGCATCACTTGCATTTTCAAAAATACGCAAAACCTTTATTCCGGCGTGAAATTGAAAATTTCTTCAGAGAATAAAATTGCAAAAGTTTGATCTCTTCAATTAAAACGTTATACAGTATGCAGATGTGAGACTACTGCTTTAGTAATCTTTGTTATTTATCTTTATGATAGATTCCTTGAATATTTAAAGCATAACTTTTTTGTTATTAAAAACACAAATAGGGAACTTTTTCATATATGGTGTTTTGATTATGAGGGGATGAAATTCCATAACACATGCTGAAATTTTAATAAGGTAAACAGTATACATGTATATCTCTTATAGATTTGGCATCTTCAATCATATAGAAACAAATATTGCCATATTAAGTCCAGATATACATGTATATAATTAAATATATAAGCAATTAGTGTAAAATCCTTAAAGATCTCGAATCATTTTGAATTTTAAATAATGTTTCAATGCTTCAAGAAAATAACCAATTAAAACAAATAAGAAAAACACCGTTTTTAATCTGTCACCGTTTACCAATGACGTCATCACATACATACTTGTGACGTAACAACTGATGTAATTACACGTTTCGCATTTAATATTTATGAGATGGTCCAGATACTGAAAATAATAGCCACACTATATTATTTTAAGAATCTATCCTTTTTACAGGCGAGTCAGCCATAGACTCGATCACGGGTGAGAAAATAAAGCGAAAGAAGAGAACTGGATCTGAAGCGGAGTATGAATACGTGAGTATATTTATTTGTCATATTACGAATGGAAACATCAAAGTGGAATATTAATTGTTTTTCTTTGCCATGTATATATGGTGCCATCTTATTATGCGTAACTATGACGTCATTGTGTTGTTTTGAACATGCTACATATTTGACATGTGTGAAACTTTTAGTTTGGTACACTAGGACCTTGTTTATTACGAAAATCATAATGTTTGTTCTTTTTCGGAGGTGGAAGGGAGGGGGATTGATTAACTGTAAGTGTGACATTTGAGTACGCACTATTTAAGGAAACAGAGGTAACGTTAACGTGTTTTGAAAAGTGTATCTGTTTTTTCAGGAGTATGACGAAAAAGGACGAGTAACTCGAAAAACAAGAAAAGGTCACAAAGCTGTAAGTAATATAACAAAATGGAACTGTTTCAGCTTTTCAGAAATGGAATTGATATTTATTACATATTATTGAAATATGAAATAAACGTACAAATACATACTGTCTTAACATCCAATGGGCAATATGCTTTTTCTCTCTTGGATTTCAGTAGAAATATATTAAACTATGTTTTACACATAGTCATAGTTTAACAAATAAATATCCTAACTTCTATCTAAGTCGAAATTTGTGAAATTTGTGAAATAAAATTTGACATAAATATCGTTTATTGCTTTTTACAGGGAGACGAAGGGTCAGATTATGAATACGATTATGGTATGTACACACTTTAACAATTTATTATGTTTATCAAGCTTTAATATGTGATATGTAAATTTGGTTATTATATATAACGTTTTCGTTCGAATGAATGCTTATGTTCGGCACTATGTAATACAAAGCCAAATAGAAAGAGAATATTAAGATTTGAACTATCACTTCAAAATGTTTAAAATGAGCTTCATTTTCTTTATTTTTTTTATTTTAGACTCTGACGGAAATGTCAAGATGACGAAGAAAAAGGGTGTTGGCGTGAAAAAAGGTAAGTTATAACAGTAAAAGGGGAATGAATAACATTTCATATATTGTTTTTATTTATGACATAGTTAAGGCTTAGTAGCGCCTTATTTCCGAGCAGTCTTCCGACACTGTAGGCATGAACGCTACAGATGATTTTTATGTTAGCATTTTTGCTGTCGATTGCGTTGATTTATTTTCTATATTCATACGCTATTTTGTTAAACTAACAATAAATATAAAATACAAAATGTAAACTATTCTACGGAAACATCGTAGATATCGTTAGTTAACGAAGATCCAGCGTGGTAGGGGAGATAACTGGTCCAATTGTCCCCCCTGTATGTATAATGTACAGTGTTATCAGTGTGTGTGGTTACCAATATTACCGCCTTTTCATTAAAATATCCAGCTTCCAGCTTCTTGAAATAGTTGAATATGAAAAAGAAAAAAAAGAGGTGTATCAAAATTGATCCAAATCGCATGCGGTATTTAAAAATGTTCTGTAAAATGTAGTGTCATGCTACTGTTACTGATGATACATAAAGAGATGATATTTTTATTTTACATTAAAAGAATGCTCTCAGCAATAACGTTTACACTTACTGATCTTATTCAAATTTTGTTAGGGAAAAAGGGGGACGGTGATGATTCGGACGAAGAACAATTTGAAGTCGGACCAGACGGAAAGATACGTCTAAAGAAAGGAAAGAAGAAAATAGACATAGACAAACTGACTGCTGATGACCTACGGAAGTTGGGGATAGATCCTAACCTTTCCAAGGAAGAAATCGCAAAAAAACTCCAGGTAAATTCTAATGATGCTTAATACAATGTTTATTGGTGAAAGAGGCGGCGGCAGCCAAGTGGTTAATGCGTCTGACATTCTGCTACCACTAGCTCTCCACCACTGGGATGCAGGTTCAATGCCTACGTGGTGCAGTCGCCAGGTACTGGTCGGTGGTGTTCTCCGGGTATTCCGGCTTTCCTCCACCACCAAAACCTGGAACGTCCTTAAATGACCATAGCTGTTAATAGGACGTAATACAAAAAAAAAAAAAAACATGTATTGGTGACTAAATATTATTCTTCATACTAGATGTCGTTCTTAACCAGCCCAACTTTAACTGATAAGTGAAATAATCTCTCACTATTTCAATGTTAATATTTTAAGTCAAACCTGGTGTCAGTTATTAGGAGGAAACATGGGTAGTGAGTGACACAGAAACCAAATTAAACACAAATGAGCTTAATAATGAATACCGACCTCCATATCGTATAAGGAAATAAAAAATATCTGATTTACATCATCATAGAGACCATAAAACTTGTCTGTCGTCTTTATCAATCTCCCTCCCTCAAAACCCTGTGTTGTAAGTCTGTCCATCAGTGATCGTCAGATATTACAGAGGTTGTGCTACTGTTAGTAAGACCTTTACAGTTCTTTGAATAACTTAGATCAGTTTTAACTGATTCTTACTGCCATATTTCCTTCTGAATATTACTGTACTGTAAATCAATGAAATTTCGCGAGTTGAACATTTTGCGTACATTTACGAGATGATATTTTGTTTGTGTTTAACGGACCATCGACAACAGGCGAGATGAGAAGATAAAAATTGCAAGTACCTGGGAAAAGTATTGAGACAAGTTAAATTAGTATTATCAGAAAAATTAAACGATTACAGGAAACAAAGGAATGTACAATAAAATTGTCAGTTTTTCAGTAAATTTAGTGATTTACAGTTTTATTTAATATATTGGTTTAATGATGTTCACTGTGAATTATTTCATACCGATGATGTCTTACAGGAAAAATTCGGGGATGATGTCAAGATCTTTCAAGGAAAGAAGAAAATTCCTACCAAAAGGGCTTCAGAATATGGATCAGACGCGCGGTCTTCTGACTTGGCTAACGATAGCGATTTAGACGTTGATACATGTAAGCACTGATTGCCAGCATTGTAATTATTATATCATATAAATACAACTCGTTCATTAGCTTTTGAGAGAAACAGAAAAATGGTTTTCGAGGAAACCTTGAATAGATTATTTGTGTAGAGCGCTAAAATCTGTTGTCAAGATTGAAAGTCTTAGAATAATTTTAACATCAGTTACTGAATTGACGTATAACACATGTTACTGACAAATTATGTGACCACTGTGATTCGACGAATAGTAATTTCATACGTATGGATAGCAAATTACATAAACCGTAATGTATACTATGTTTGTCTGTCATAGTGACCGGGACAAAGCGTGTAAACGTCAAGATGAAGAAAGGAGGTCAGGCCCTGATAGACCACATGAGGAGCATTCTCAATATGTCAGAACTCAAGGATGGCGAGGCCGCAAAAGATCTAGATGAGAAAGGTTAGTCAGTGTGTCAAAGTTTATTCTAATCGAACTACGTTAAAATCTGTAGAAATCGATTCAAAAGAAACAAAAAAGTTACAATTATGATTATACCACTGTTCATTAAAATAATTACAAGAAATACGAATTAATGCCCCTGTGAACACGGTGTATTCGATTCTTCTGGGATGAATTAATCGGATTTAATTGTTCATATTCTATTTTAAATGCGAGGTAAGAAAAAGAAAGGAAACTGATGAGAAAAAACTTATTGATTCGTGAAATATATTAAATTGCATGTTTTGCATTGTTCTAGGCGACATCGATTTCGTTTCTCACTACCGACTTGTTGACCCCGGTAAGATTGAAGGTTATGCTCGGGCATTTGTGGTAGAGGATGACGACATGGATCAGGTGCTCACATATAAAGTAAGTAATATAACATATCATCAGTAGGAAAACTGCATACTTAACAACATGAAATATTCTTGAGTTCTTCATTTCGCGATATAACGTTTTCAAACTCTTTCAATATAACACGCTTTCGCAACATGTTGGCAGTTTGAACTTGGGTTCATGGTTCATGATAGTTACGCTGTTCTGTTATTCGCGGTTTTGCTGTAATTATGCAACCACGAAAATAATACACACCAAATGTTTCATGCTATTAAGTGTTACACAACGATAGTAGTATTTTTACGCGTGCGCATCAGAGTGTAGGTACCATAATGTTAAAACCAGATAAAACATAAGGAGACAATACTTATGTTTTGATGTAAGAGTTATGTAAATACAATAGATAACTGCAGATGAAGTGTTGTTATGTAAACTGAAATCATCAATCATAACAAATGATACAAATTCTATTTACAGGAATCTCGAACCGCTCTCAACGGTATCCCTACAATACAAGCGATGACACCTAAACAGCTTGAATATGTCTTAAAGGTAAGATGATACCAGATAATGAAAGATATGATTTATAAGGGAATAATTGTTTCAGAATGCTAACTGGAATACGTTTTTGAGGTAGGATGACACAATAAACATATAATCGATTTTTTTTTATTTTACTAGTCCTAATTTTCCATCAGATATATTTCAGTAAATCTCATAATTAGTTCTAATCCGAATAAAGGTGGTCCCAACTGTTTTGAAAAGATATTATATATTTGTTTAAATTGATTACAGGTACTTAACCTAGACGACGCAACACAGGTGACATTCCGGATGTTTGCTGTCATATCAGCTCTATGCGAGAGAGTGACATCAATGGAGTACGTATTTAAACTAGAACTGTTTTAGTGTGATGATGAAACATTCATGTATCAGCAGGATTTTAAAGCTGCTGGCATCCTCGATACTCCAGGGGTTTCGCTCACTTTTGCTCTCTGCACCCCTGGAACATGCCATAGCTAAAATTGAAGGAACGCGACTAGCTTTTTTTATTGGTCTCAGGTAAAAAAGTCTGGCCAATCTCTAGGCTGATACCTCTCCTTTGGAGCGAGCGACTCCGGACTTCAAAGCCATTCAATTTTACCGTTATGCGACCGTGATATACATTTTATGTTCATTAAAGGATCAAACTAGTCCTCTTGTCTCATCCACAAGACGGCGCATACTGAGTCTTCAGTTTTGCTTTGGCATATTCCAGGGATGAAGAAGGCGAAAGTGAGCGAAACCCCTTGAGTATCGTGGATGAGCTGCTGGAAGACCTTACATTTCCAGTTCTGTTGAAAAAAAACTTTCGAGTCCGATAGCTTCGATGACAGAATGTTCCATTACTTCCAATTCACAAGATGTATTTTCCATAAGTTGTAAATTTGTAACGATATAAAGGGTTTTAAGGCACCTGATCCCTAGCACAGTTTTTCTACATACATGTCGGAAAGTTCTGGTATTGATATTGTATACCTTTAGTAAACCTGATGAGTCCTAAATGGTCATTTGGTGCAGCAAAACTTTGCTTTCTTTGGTTTATCGATCGTCATAATACTTTTTACATATGTTTTCTCCCAAAAGAATTTTAAACACATCTTTTTTTCCCAAAATAATTTTAAACACATCTTTTTTTCCCAAAATAATTTTAAACACATCTTTGATACGTTGATGTTCATCTAATGCATCTTGTATTGAAATAATAGCAATTCACATGATGTCATACTTTTACTTATTACAGCTCCGTTAGTAAACATCTTCTTGAGATCTGTGACCTGCTAGATATTCAGAGGAAAATGGGTCTCTATAAGGCGATGTTTTACTGTAACGTGGAGTCAGATCGGACATCGAATTTTATAAAAGCAGAATCACTGCGTATAGAACTGATAGCTGGAGGATTGAACTGGAAACAGCAAGAGCACGTTATGGCTAGACTACACCCCAATGTTTATAATGAGGTATGTAGAAATTACAGTTTAAAAATCATGCATTACATATGTCAGAAACTATCAGCTACTTTTTTTTAAACTTTTAAACGAAAATTGGACACAAATTTTGTATTTGTTTTCGACGTTTTCTTTTTTGCTCAAACACTGTGCTATGTCCAACCTCATCTTTACCTCATTTCGTGCATATATAGAGCTTGGTAAGAGGTAGAAAAAAGTTCTTTGCTCGATTTTCTCTCATAAAGGTCAAAGTCATTCAAATCAAATATTTTTAATATGTCTGGTTGATGATATCCGATCCGTAAGTTCATTCAAGTTCATTAAAATTATTATTACATGTTTAAAATATACATGTACATGTATGTATATATGTTCATCTCATTCAGGATCCCTGTCCAACTGCACTGTAATGTTTGCTTCCCTTCACTTCCGTTTAGATATAACTGTATCACAGTTGGGCCAGGGCATTTGCATCGACCTGGAAGCTCAATCGATAAGGTCGATAGAACCACGCCAAAAAACCACCTGAAATCCTGTGTTCGAATCCTGGTCTAGCCCCGATGAATTTTCACACTGAGAACACTGTTGTTAATTTATTTTGTTTATTTTATATATAATATTTTCATTTAAGTCCAGCAAGGTATTTTTGTATTTACAGAAATTATTTATCAAAGCTACAATAATTCCGGAAACAACAGTTTCAAACCCAGTTTTTGGCAGTGGTACGGGGATCCTTTAATACACTTTACAGGAAAAGATGTTTTAAAAACTGTCTATTGAAGATGTTGTATTTCGGTATTTGATGGTTCTGAATTTCAACAACCATGCGAATATATGATTTACCTGATAACGGTACACTCATTGCTAGTGTTAACACCTGTATATATCTTCAATGTTTTTTTAGATATCCTTTCTTGACTACCTCGTGTACGTACCCCTGTTCTTGTCGATGCATGACAATATTGTTGACAATCCACTGGACATGTCAGACCAGAAATATAATCAGAAACTACGCCAACTGTCGGGTGGCACCAGACAACGAGACATGAATCCTCTTGGAATGCCTCTAAAGAAGACATCGACCTTCCAGCTTCGGAAGCAGGCACAGGATCTCATCGAGGGCAAGATTGATCCAAATAAGATAAAAGATGAAAAGGTTGAACTTCTCAACAAATACGCAACGTAAGAAATAGGCAAACAGCTCATAGTTTAGTTCTTTTTTATTTGACTTTTGCAATTTTTTGCAGCTATATATAAACTTAACAAAGAAAAAATACAAAAACCCTTCCCGGGAACAGACACTAGTTTATATAAAATAAAACTACTGTTAAATGTGGCAATCCTGTTTTTTTTGTTTCATTAGTTTTTTTAATTGCATACATAACATATTGATATGAATTACCCTATGCATGTAGTTTGGAAATAAAGTAAGGGGACCATAGACAAATCAGCGTACACGGAAAAAATAACATGATTGAATTAAAGAATATTTTTGACAATTGTATAATTATCATAATTGTTCCATCTTTTGTAGATTACCGAATATATTGGAGGAAAATGAATCAAAGCGAAAGTTATCCGTGCCCACCAAATCAACGACTCCTACGATGCAAATGGTGTATTGAGGCATGACAATCTTAGCAAACTTAAATAGCGTCATTTTTGGTATGCTCATAGGTTTATTAATGAAATATAACGAAACATCCGATCGATATTTTACGCCTGAATATTGTGATGTGAAAGCTCAGTTGAAGCAGACTCGGAGCGATATTCATTTGGTTTAAAGTTCTGGTACTGTGCTACAAAAAACAATATGCGTTCGTATACACAATATCAGTACATCTACTGTCCTGTATGAGGACATTTTGTGTTTTCGTTTTCTATATAGTCTGTTCACAGCAACGAGGATGGAATGCATTTAGTAAATAATGTCAATTAATTATGTGTTATAAATGCATCAGTTCGACATTCAAAGTCATTATAACTTTGTATTTTATACTTGTGCAAATATGTTATTTGTAAATATATTGTGCTTTTAATTTATAAATAATTTTGATATAGCCATAGGTCGAATGCAGGGAAAGTGTTAATTTTAATCAAGCATTTTTTCTATGCCTGTATATCAACACTTTTCTTGAATTTAACGCATGATGAGTTTTATTTACTGTTATTTTTTTATCAGGTCAAAAAAGTTGTTTTAAAGCATACGTCCACCAATAAAATATTCTGTTAAACACGATACATTGAAATTTGATTAACATATTCACTTAAATACGTGTTGAATGGTTTGGGCCAATATATGCATTCAGTTTAATTTTAGTGTTAGCTTTCAGCTTTAACTTCATGTTACAGCTATTGCACTTTGATTACCTCTGTTATAACAAGTAAAATTGTGGACAAAATGAAAAACATTATTACATGTATCACTTAGTTACGTTGCAAGTTGTTATTTTATTTTTTACGTTTGCTATTTAATCAATTCAAAAATGTTAAGTATTACGAGTTTGTATAATTGGCATTACTTGAAATTGTACAAGGAACAATAAGTTATTTAACTAACATCGTTGTATGAAATCTCATTTTAAAGTTTGGCTTTTTATTTTTTTAAAACAAAACTCTCATTAATAACAGACACCCTGGTATTACAACAGTTCTTACCTCTTTATTTATTCTGATGTTGAAAATTTAGAGCGTTCCTAAAGTTTTGTGGTTCCCAGGATAGAAGTAATACATGAATGTTGAGGCCATTATAAATATGTTAGGCTGATCAAATGTAATCAAATGTAAATATTATCACTAAGTTATTGACTTTTTCTTTTACATTTAATGTCTGATATTGACGAATCTCATCTTTAGTAGTACTGTATATAATATTGATTTTATTATCATAATTTGAACTTTTACAAACTAATAAAACAGTCAGAATTTTCCACTAAAGAGACACACTAAAAATTTAACACGAAAAAATATGTTTTCTGAATTATTATTGAACTCAAAATGCTTATAAACACATATTACCTTTATTTTGATTACCCCGAACACATATTCCATGTTATTCAGTAAACATACGTGCACTCATTGGTTCTTTGACTCTTTCACCATCCATTCTGAAGGTTTGGCCATTTTTTAGTTCTAAAATAAAATCTGACAAAGTCTTTCATATAAGTGATATATGGGACTACATAAATGCCATCACATGGCTATATTTTATACATAATTTTGCCACACTATGAACGTCGTTCTTTCTGTGTGCTAAACAGCGTATTTTTATTCACTGAGGAAAATATATACAGTACTTCATCACCAACAGGAATTATTGATTTGTATCTATCTAAGTAGATAACAAAATTAAAAAAGAAAACGAATATTATTTTGATGTTTGTATTGTTGATTAATAACACCGGATTAAGCGATCGGCACACCTTTCGAATTGTCGCAAAAATACATATCTCGCCAACTCCTGCTTGTACACAGCATCCTTCATTATCAACCATATCAGACTACTACATACTGCAGTAAAAGTGTTTTTTCCGAACACCAAGGTACAGAATTTTGCAGAGTAATTTTCTGATCAGACAGTTTCGAATCAAAATGATATATATAATAATTTTGAGTTAAAAGTCTAGTTTGCGAATGTTCCGAATTATGTGACGAAGGGATATTCTCGCGGAATCTTGCGCTGAAATCTGTCAGTTTTTGCTTTGGCTAGTACTAAAGAAATAAGACGAAGGTACCTAGGTTACAAAATTACGCAAATGTTTATCATTTTATATATAAGTTTTATTTTATTGTTTTGTTGATACATATATGTGTGATATATGCCTTTAAGCAACTGTGATTAAGATGTGCCAAGAAAACAAACTATTTATTTTGTAGTTTTGAACTACTGTATTGTAACGAACTAATTTGTAAAATATGAATAAAAATACTTTTTCAAGATTCCTCGATGTTGTTTTTTTAGAACTACGAAGAATTGACAGAAATATATCATAAGTTAACAATGCATCATGACATATCTCCAATTTCTTGTACAATAATGTAAATAATCATTTACGATAATACGAATTTGTCACATTATATATGTTTGCACAGTGCATGTAATTTTGAACTAACAAACGATATATTCCATTTTTTTCAGAAAAAAACTATATTTAACAATAAAGCGACATCCCGGGACATTTTTATACATCTGACAGAAAACTCAAATCTAGATTTCATGGAAATATTCTTCTCTTTATCTTTCAAGTTTGTCTTAAATCTCTGAATACAAAACAAAATAATTATTAATGTTTTTTTCTTCCTGAGGATAAATTCGGTCTATTGGTCTGATAATTACTAGCCTGTTATATCAAGGGTATGGCACTACTCTATGCTATGGTATCAAAAATATCATAAATCCTGTTGTGCTGTTGTTGGTTTTACACGTTTGAGTACGTGAACAATAGTCAAAAACTTGACTGAGCCGAATAATCTTTGTCTCAGCTTGATGTACATAACATTCCTGTCTCGACCAAATCTGCAACAAGGATTTGATTAAACATATTCCAGAATTACCGCAATGAAATCGGTATTCTGAATCACATAATACATGTCGTCTTTTACAAAGCATCGTTATAATGTTAAAAGAATTTCTATTTTAAAGCAAGTAACAATATCCTTAAATAGTGGAGCAAAACAAAGTACCCTTCATAACGTTTTCATAATTCGTTAAACATTTTACAATGTTTTAGAATAGTGATGACCGAACGTGACTTTATAAGCTTCTGGTAGACAATTGGCTATTGTAACGTGGTAAAATGTGGCAAAGGGTAGCAAATATAACACTTCTAGACTTGTTTAACATATTTTATATGAAGTATATAGAGACACGTTTAAGATCTGAAAATTTAACAACCACAAGCACACTAACTATTCACATACTAACAAAAAAAAAAAGATCTGAAATAATTTCTCACTTTGTTGTTGCCCGTTATTGGACCTCGATCACCGCACACATCACCCGGTCAAGGTTGAGAACAATTATGTAGAATTATGTTTGAATGGTATTATGTTTTGTAGAAGCAGCTGTAGCCGGAGGTAGACGTGTTTCCATGCAAAAGAGGTAAATACCTGACACAATATCTAGGGCACATAGATAATCGGCACGTTAATTCAGTATCGTATCTTTATTCCAAGTTAACTTTTGGAGAATCACTATCTCACGATTGTTTTGAAATTATTTCTGACAAAGAAATCAAAGTGATTTGTACCATAATGCTGATTTTTTTCAATGATTCAAAAATTTGATATGCAGGGAGTTTCGAAATAACCTGTCCTCAATCTGAATGTCTATTATTCCGTTTTTGCGTATTGCAGAGTTATCTTCTCTTGTGAGCAGGTATTGATTGTTACGTCATTGGTTTAAAATATAAAATATTTCTGTAATTACAAAGCAGAAAGTGTATTAGAAGAGCATCCAGTCAAAATGTGTTGAAACATGAGCACAAATGGTCATGACGTCATAATTGATGTTACATCATCAAAAGCGGGCAATTAGGTTTGTTCAAGATTGATGACGTGAGTGATAGTGATGTTCATGTTGATGCTGTGATTATATTACGCAAATTGGAAATCCTAAACACTGATTATGAAAAGTTCTTTTCAAGTCTTCAGGGAAACATAAACACTTATGTTATGTTATACCTACAGTGTACCTTTATCTGTGAGGCAAATTATTTATAAAAGAAATACATATACATAGGCCCCTGTTTCAAACTTATTTCCGAATTAATAGGAGAGCGATATATTCTGGACCATGTTACATGTATTAAATTACTGGTCAATTATCAACAGTAGACGTTGTTCTTAATGCAATGTTATTAATATTAATATATTGCAGTTTGGTCGACAGTTATATACAAATATAATAGTACCTTCACACTCTGTTCGTTGATATATGTCTTACTATGATATTTCATTTGTGACATATTTTGTTGAGCGGCAAATTGGGAACATGTTTTATGAAACGCCCTGTATAATTGACTGGCCCCCGTCTTTAGAATATTGAATTATTTAGAAAAAAGTAATAAAATCTTATAATTTTGTTCACTTAGTTGTCTGATTCTTAGTTATCAAACTAGGGGGAGGTAAGGTAGAAGTAAAACGCAGCTGGGAAGTTCCTCCTAAAAAGGGGACTGGTAGCCAGTCTAGATGTATATAAACGTTTTCGCTGTGTGATATTTGTCATACAGAAAGCTCATATACTTACTCAAAACTTGCCAAATATTTCTTGCTAAGGCTATTTTGTGTGTAAAAAGTCAACCGAAAAAACATCAAACAATTTGAAAGCTTTTAAACTCATGTATTTGAAATTACAAAAGCGCTTTCTTTATTTATGTTACAATTTAACACAAAGGAACTCCATAGTAAAGTATTGGGAGATCTAAAAATATAGCAGATAAGAAATTAAGGTACACATGATACAAAGACGTATATATTAACATCAGAAAAAAACTCTTCCTTTTTTAATCTTTTTTAAACCAGGTTCAATTTTGAATATATTGCTTTGAAAAAAAAAAAATTAAATTAAATTAAAACACATTTAAGAGCTGTTGATTTTTTAATTAGCAATGCAAAAATTACACATTTTAAATATAAATTGTCATAAATGTTAAGATCTTGAAAAAAATTATAAATCAGTGTTTTGTTATAATGTCCTATAATTAACGTGTGTATACAAAATTGTAGTAAAGGACGAAGAGGAAGCAAAGGCCAGGCAAAGGGAGGTAAAGCTGCTGGGAAAGTTGGCAAAGAAAAGAAACTTGCTCTTAAGGCAGGAAAACGGGACGGCGATAGCGACAGTGATTACAGTTATAGAAGTGTTGTGAGCGCCGGAGGAACGCGCCATGTAAAGCGTAGGCGCAAACGCGCCGACGGGACATACAGCGACAGCGCCTCGTATCATAGCAGTCAAGATGAAGACGGCGAGGCACGTCGGAGGAGGAGACGGAGAGATCGTGAGCACGGAGCGAACAGTGCTCATAGCTACTACAGCGTGGTGAGTGAGGGAGGCACGCGCCACGTTCGTAGAAAGAAACGACACGAGGATGGGACATACAGTGCAAGTGAGTCATACCAAAGTTCTGACAGAGAGGACCCAGATGATGAGGACGGAAATGATGAAGGAGAAGAGGGAGACACGAGTCGTTTTTCTAAAGACAGTGGTAACGATAGTGATTCAGACTCTTCTTCTACCGATTATAGTTACGCAAGTGAAACTAGCGAAGGCGGGACAAGGTATGAAACAAAACGGAAGCGGATAAGGGATGCTGACGGAAACATTGTAGGATACGGAGAAACTAAACCCGCAGGGAAAGCCGTCAGCGATACGGAGTCGGTAAAGACTCGACGAGGTTAGTTGTTAAAGAGTGTTGCTGTAAAGTGATTTATTTTGTTTAATTAATAAAATACAGTTATTCATCGTTGAAATTTGCACTTCTCTATTTAAATTTATCACATACCTGTTGAATCTTGTTATAGTATTACAAGCAATTCTCAGACCATGAAATACAACGTTCTGTATTGCACATGTGCAATACGGAATGTTGTATTTACCTACTAGCCGGAACTAC
>JAUMHH010161114.1:0-17598 GCA_032359455.1 Chlamys rubida | reverse complement strand
CACAAACCAATGACGTAACAATCAATACCTGCTCACAAGAGAAGATAACTCTGCAATACGCAAAGACGGAATAGGTGAGCTAAAAATTGTTTACCTTATTGTTGGACAACAGACGAAAGGTGATCTGAAAAGCCCACCATATCTGATAATGGTGGGCTAAAAACTTACATTGAATAAGAACACACAAGACAGAACAATGTCAATGGAATGTTTATTCCTTCAGACTACAGTATAACAGACAAGACTGTTAACACATGTGCTCTAACAAGGAAATCCTCACCGAGGAGTGTGTCATCAATCTCTCATCCCTCCAGTAATCAAAATGGATCTACCATTCCTTTATAAGTGAAGCATTCTATTGTGCTCTGGAGGTTGGACAGGTGTATAAAAACTTAAATATTACGAAAGTGAAAAATTACATCATCTAAAATCAGCAGCACATAGGAGTAAATTTTCCAGAATGCGTGTTAAATAAAGTCAGTATTGAAAATGATAATATACCAGGATAACATAGATAATGGAATGCATTTGAAAAGATAAAACCACAATGTGTATGTTACTATCTAATAATGGTATTGGAATGTGGCTACACTAAGTAAATGTATTTGGTTATTTATTGGAGTCTAAACAGCTATTGCATCTTTGTGTGTTTAGGGAATCAGAACAAGACCAAATGATAACCATCTCGTGAGGAAATATGACTGAAAATGTGCACACACCGAGATAATTGATGGATAGTGAAAGTGATCTGCGAGGTACTTTGACATTCTACCATGCTGAATGAAATATGACAGTCTGATCTGTTTTTCAATTTACAAAATAAAGACAATCGGATGGAAATTTGAATGTGCATAGTGGGGAAAAAACCTTGATGTTTTTATAATGAACAATGTAAATCACAAAAAAAAAGTTTTCGGAGAATGTTTTCATCACTGGGTTGGTTACAGAGTAAATACTCCAAAGTAATTATAAAGGAATGCATTCTGCATCACGTCAACTTTAACAGGCTTTAAGAAATTTACACTAAAATTCTTTACATGAAGCTTACTTTAACTCATTCACCCCTACATATCTAAACTGGACTTGCCTTGTCATTGATTTGGTATGGTTTAAATGTGACTTTAGGGGTGAACGAATTAAGTAATACAGTATACTTCACATTAAAGATCTTTAATATTCTAAGTTCATTTTTGTACACACTGGGTAAATGACATAAAAGTAGTTTACATCATATGTACTTCAATGCCACATTCAGCATTTCTTTTTTATGTCATATATACTTTAAGACCATGGAGAGTCAACAGGAGTCAAAATCATCACCACAGAAAGAACGGACGACAGAAATGTAAATTAAAGCATAAATACATATCAACCGTACCAGTTAAAACTGAAAATGTACAAACTGATTAAATAAATATATAAATAAAATACATGTAATATATGATAGTTAAATAAACACAGGTATCTGTATCCGAGACATAACTTCCCAAAAGTTTCGCATTTTGGTGTATAGCTGCGATAACAAACAGCCATACCACCTGTAAAAAGTTCTTCACCGAACTCAGCTTTTATTATAGTTACATAATTTTCTGAAAAATATGGAGTAGATCGTGCATATTTATTCACAGAATTTTTTTATGAAAAAAATATGTTGCATGTTTTAAGATGTAAAGTTTATTCCCTTTCATAAAGTTTCAGAACAAAACAATTTCAAATCTGAAGATTTCATATATTTTATATATTTACGAATTTCAGATGTATTATAACTTAATTCATAATCTTGAGTTCCTAAACAACAAAAATTGAATGAAAAATATTATTCAACTGAATTTATTTTGGTGACAACTAGCTGTTCAATTCCTCTATATGCCCCAAAAATTTTAAGACTGAACCTGACCAAATGAAAAATGACTTAAGTATAAATATATTTCGAGAGATCTGAACCTTCTTCTAGCGACTAGCACAAGGATAGTTATACAAGGTATGAAGGGGAGGTAACTCATGCTCAGATTTCATAAATCAATAATTATGACCTGTGCATGTAAAACTAGAATTAAATAATAATGAGAAGACTAAATTAAATGACTAAATTTGACACAGCTGTGTTATACCACACTAAGGATTGGTAGACTTTGTAGACTCAAGTGATTTTTAAACAATATTTGTGTCTTACAGGTCAATGTACTTGGTATATATATATGTACTTGTGACCACAATATTTATAAATCAGCAGATTTAACGTCGAACCAACGTATCTGAAAGGCTATTAACCCATCATTGCATAATACACACTGTGTGTGATATACAGCAGCACTTAAACAATTCATATATATAGTTATATCGGAATAAATAATCATTTACACCTGGAACCTCGGTCCTGCATTACCATATGAAATGCAAATAATTATGAGATGAATGAATATTTGCAATATTTTCCTCCAATAAACCCAAACAAATGACTGGCTCTCACAAAAAAGTCCAATGATGATAGAACATTATAGATACTGACCATGATATATTGCTTATGATGCTTGCTTTTAGTACTTGGCAGGAAGAATTCAATTTTAACTTTATTAACAAAACTGAATTTTCTACTGCAATATTAAATTGGACTTTGTGGATAACTGTTTAAATGAGAATATAACAATTTAATAATGAATCAAAAGTAATTAAAATATATTTATGTGGTGAAATCATGAATACCAATAATAAAAAAAATCAGACCAGTAAAATTGTTAATACATCTGAAATTATGGAATTGAAAATTGTGATAATCATAATGTAAGGAATGTTAAGTATAAATAAATTGTTAACAATTTCATTTAAAAATAAATTCAAAAAAATCTACTGAGACAGATTACTACTTGAAATCACCTGACTGCATGATTCGTCCTGAAGTTAAGCTATCACAGAGAAAAAACCTTATACAACATATAAATGATTTGTATTCAACACCCAGTTACAACATGAACAAATTCACACAATGCTTTTATACATAATACTTGTCAGCACTCCTGAAATAGTTACTGAATATATAACTTAGTCAGTCCTTGATTGGTTTTTACATGTATCACATAACATTCAATGTTATTGGTTCGATAATACTTTTAATGATTATTTAACTCATTCTTCCCTTCTTATTTAAACTGGTCTGGCCAGTCTTTGGTTTGGTAACGTTTGAATGTTACTTTAGGGGTGAATGGGTTAAATGACAACGCCTGAATGCTTGAAGACTGAAAACTGACAGCCCACCTGTGAATTGTCAACAAACAATACACTGGCAAAAAATATTAACTAATGTATTTTTTCAAATCCAAATAAAATAAAGACAAAAATTGTAGAGTTTGTTTGTCACACATTCATGTTACTTCATAAACACAACCAGAGACCTGTCCATTTAAGACGAGGCCCGGTTTTTCAAAAGGTGATTTAAGCTTAATCAGTGATAAGCACAAAATTAATTTTTTGAGTATCTTTAAATAACAATCATTAACTTAGTTAAAACTTTCAAGATAGCAAATATTATAGTAGAGTACAATTACACAAAACAACAGGAGATTTTACGATCAACCAAAATATAAGAGTTAAAACAGTGATTAACCTAATCATCTTTTGAACTACTGGGCCCTTGACTGGGAAAGCTACAATTCAAAACATGTAGACTAGTACAACTGAAGCCAAAGAAGTAATTTATCATGTCTTGCCTTATCTTTCTGAATATCAAACTTTGCTGTCCAATATATGATTTATTGATAATCTTGAGATATAATTAACATAATCATTTATTAATGCAGTGTGAAATCAACTTTATGATACATGTTATTGTTATTTTTGTGTCTGAAATCATTTCAAGAATTATATATACATTGGAATACACATACGGTTTGACTCGTTTAAAGGGAGACAACCTCGTCAACTCTATCACACAAGTTCTTATTTGCTTGGAGACTGATGCAAAACCATTAAATGTCAGTGAAGTCACAATAAAAGCCTCACTCCAAAGTATATTTTGTAATATGCATAGATGATAATGACAGCAGTAGTTACCTGTGATTAAAATGTAGAATATAAAAATCTAATTTGAAAAAAAAAAAATATTAAAAAGAAAAAACAACCATCAGTATTACTGTAAAACAGCAATGAAGTAGTGTCCTGAAGTCTGACACTTAGTGAGTTCATAGTAAACCTGTACTCACAATCACTCAAAGAGACTAGAATTTCTACAGATGAACGTCTAAAAACACTTCAGTTCAGAGTACAGTTTTTTATGATTAATTATCCCTGATAGATAAATGTTTAGTGATCAAATACACAAAGCTGCAGTGTTATCAAACCAAAAAACTACTACCCTAACAACACACTAACCATTATGTACACAATGTTAGCAAAACCTGAAATTCTTACAAAACACAACTCATATTTTATTAATTACACCAGTAACATCTAATCAATATAAATCCAAAATTTTCAAACTATCCGTTCAACATCTTACTGCTAAGGTCAGTACACTACCAACCACTCTGTAAGGCTTTTATTATTAGGTCTTTAAGTTGGAAATCAGCTGCTATTACATGGCCTTCAGGTTGGAAATCAGCTACTACTAACTAGCTGTTAACTTCTTAACTTATCCCAATCAGTCTTTAACATTAATAACTAATATCTTAACCTGAATTTAACCATTCCTCTGCATCCTTACCGTATTTCAAATACAAATATAGTCAACAAGTCCTTGTCAAACATCAGAGTGCCCCAGCCATCTGAACTTGTTGCCAAACTAAAATAATTTATCAAGTTTCCAGCCATACAAAACGCATGCAAACTTTTTCTTATCATGCACAAAGCAATCATACACAAATTTCTCCTGGACTTCTACAACCGGTTATTAATATAAGTATGTACTTATTAAATTACATTTTATATATAATATCTATATAAATATATATAACAAACTATGTACATTGCATCCCAAACAATAAACATGTTACGATAACAATACTCTGTGGTGTATAGAATCAGCGGAGACTAGCAGTTATGTTATGTAAAATATAGTCAACAAAATATCACCATCATCATCATTAATGATAGCTGGTAAAAAATATCACGTCAAACAGTGAAATATATACGATTAAATTCGTGTAATAAATACTTGTGTTAATTTCTATTAACATATCCAAAAATTGAATCATTCATTATCTGGAAAAACATTTCTGCAGATTTATACATCTTTTTTCAGGAAACAGAAGAAAAATAATTCTGAGATTTTTTTCTCTCATTAATCCCGAAAATCAATTATTCCATTTTCTTATCTGCAGAAACTGAAATATCCAGATTAGCGAGGTTCCTGTGTGTACAGATCAGAGATGCACTGTAACTCATTGGTAGTCAAATGTCTCCATTTTGTATAATACATCACTTCCTCGTGCTCTTACTATAGAAGGCTCTTCAAATATAATGTATTGGTATACCATGCATTTCATGAAGGTATTGTATACATTTTATATCATTTAACCTCTTCACAGTGTATGAACCTGGTAATACATTTGTAAACACATTCTATGTGTTACTAGGTACTGGAAATAAGTTTCATGTACATTGTATCTATACGTTCCTATACAATGCTGTTGTATCTTACAATATATTTTCTGAATACAATGTAAAATACACGGACTGGAATGTTGAGACTACCTGACTTGGAATGTATTGATGGACATTCAAACAATATCCTGGTTAACTCACACTAACTACACCATTTGTACTTCATCAACTTCTCAAGCAGATCCTGAATTATTACAATTACAGTCCCAAGAGATATATCAAAGGAAAATATTATCTCACACCAAAAAATTGAATAATTGATTCCCAATATATTCTGTACAAATTTTAAAAAAGCCAGAATTCATGTTCCTCAAATTGTAACTGATGACTAGTAATATGTAATACATGTACTTATATCTGAAGTGAAGACATCCAATCTCATCTGACCCATAGCATAAAAGTCTCTACCACAAACAAGATATAAATATAATGTTGTAATTTATAAATATCAGCATGGATAGCTAAAGAACCCTTTAACTTCTTCACCCCTGAAATTTCATAATGGACTATCCGACCTTTAAATTGGAAGAGTTTAACTGTGTCTTCAGGGGTGAATGAGTTAAATACAGTTACCTTAATGTTTTGAGGAACATTAAAATTTTAGCTGGCATGTTTGATTTTGTGCGAAGACATCTGTGCTGGGCCTAACACGGCATAGTTGCAAGGGGTACGGGTACAATGGTAGTGGGTCTGCTTCCTGTTGTACTGGCAAAGAGCCACGCCACAGTCATCCTCAACAGACGCCTTTACGAACCCTTGTGAACTGATGCTGTCCATCTTGGAATGGTGTTTGCGGTGAGTGAGGACCTTACTTGAGTCTGTGCAGCAGTAATCACACTTAAGACAGTGGAAGTGTGAGGCCTTTCCTTGGTACTCGCAGTTCTCTAAGTTGCATGGCTGGTTCATACGGTATTGTCGCATCTCTCCTCCGGTCAGACTGTCGATACGCTCGTGCCTCAAGGTGTGCTGTATGAGACGAGACCGGTCACTGAAGCTGTAACCACAATCGTCACGGATGCAGTGGAAGTGTGTCACCCCCTGACGGTAGGCACACTTTTCATGTTGACAATCCTCCTTTTGTTTGATACGTGAGTAACCATCAGGAATGGAGTCATCCTTTCCGCTTCGTGGGCTAGAACTCTTCTTCTGCTTCACAAGAATGGAATTACTGTCCACAAAGTCGTTGCGTTTCGTTGCCGTCCGTTTTCGTCCAGACTTACGTCCAGATGCTCCATCAATCGAATCATCTTGTCTAAAATCATCTAAACTGTTATCGTTACTGTCAAGTACATCTCCGCTTTTCTCCTCATGAAACCTCTCGTCTATGACTAGCTTTCCGGAGAAGCCGAGCCCCGGGTCACCATCGGTCTTAGATGTAGGTGGCACATTGGTAGCATGGGCTTGCTGCGCTTTCGCAATCATGCTAGAAAATGTTGAGAATTCTAGATTCAGAGATGAGGACCCATTTAACTCATCCTCATCTTCCTCATCAGGGTCAGAAAGGTGAGTACCTTCTGGTGGGTAATCCTCACTCCCTGTCGCACAGACCTTTGTCGGAGTGATAACAGAGATAGGTGTTGCTACAGGTGGCTTTTCTTCACTCTTGTTTATCTTGATACCATGTTTACAGATGTGAACGCGAAGACGTGATGGATCAGAGAAAGCCTGGTTACAGTCAAAGCAATGGAAGTGGTCCTTCTTTTTCAATTTACAGAAAGGTCTACCACAGTTCTGGTTGATATCAAAGTGCATGCTTTCCTTCAACTCCTGCCAGCTGCGTTGTGGAACAGAGTTACTTCCCTTCTGCTGCAGTAACATGGACAGTGGCACATTGGCTCCGACCAGTCCTTGAGTGATGACAGGTGTGGCCACAGCACTAACGGTGGCCATCGTTGGCATGACTAGTGCCATGTTTGGTACAGAAACTGGCATGGCCTGAAGTGTGTTGATAGTAGACACCTGTGTGGCTAGCTGTGTGGCTAGCTGTGTGGTCAGTGTTGGTATCGCCATGGTGCCTGGGGCTTTGCTCAAACCTGACCAGGGGAAGAATGTCCCTGATGTCTTGATCATGCCTTTGTTGACAGACTCCAGTGGACTGGGGGACAGAGCAGGTATAATTGGCATGAACCCTGGGACCGACACTGTAGGAGTTGCCTCCTGCTTGATGAGTTGGAGAGGTTTGAGCTCTGTAGCGCCCTCTGTCCTGTGTTTCTTGTCATGCTGCATCATTGTGCTGTGTCTGACAAAAGAGTAATCACACTTAGGCTTGACACAATGGAAGTGTCGGTTGATTTTGTTATTGTTGCAGTGGTTTCTTCGACAGTTGACGTTCCGATCAAAGAACTCAAAACCCTCCATGATGGTGACAAAATTATGGAAGTCTTTGGCATGGAGGTTGAGGACATCGAGGCGTTCGGTGGCATGGTGGCAGCGTGGCCGCGCACAATGGTAGTGCTGCTGTTGTCTGTAGATACATAACTCATCCGGACATTCCTCTTGCTCCTCAAACATCTTAAAGCCGTTGATGACTTTCGGGAGGCCAGTGCTGTCGATGGCAACTTTCCGTGTGGATTGAGCGATTTCCTCTTCTGACAGCTCAACCTTGGGTATAATTGGGATGTCAATTTTAGGATATTTCGGAGGTCGACCTCTGCGGCGAGGTGAGTTGTCTTCCAGTTTTGCCCCAGAAAACTTGTAGGTTTTACCCTGGGATGCCCTGGCATACTCATGTATGCGGTAGTGCTCCAGACGTCCAAATGTCGGACCAATGTGGGGCACAACATGTGTGCAGCCGGACTGTAAGGAAAACGTCATTGTATGATTAAAGGGGTCTTTATCAATTCCACACTATTCTATGAAGGAAGTTTGTATGATAAAGAACAGAAAGCTCTGATAACGACCAAAAAAACCATAAATAAACTAAGCATGTAAGAGGAAATTTAGATGTTTCAATATTAGTTACATGGACAGTATAACAAAAATAATCAAATAATCTTTTATGCACAGTGTATTGAATTATCTTTAAGACTCTGGTTTTTTTAATTATCTTTAAGACTCTGGTTTTTTGAGAATCATTTATCTATAGATTAACAGTACTACTCATTACCTTATATCACAATTCAGAGAGACAGATTCTTTTAACACATGACGCGAGTTAGTGGTAGTGTTTCTTCAGAGGCTCAGATACCTCAATACATTAAGAAACAGGATTTGAGACTACGTACCCAGATACAGTGGTAGTGTTTCTCCTTGAGGCTGTACTGACAACTGTTGGGACAGGCCTGAAGGGGTTCATAAACATGGTAAGCCACAGGTGTGATCCGGTCTTGCAGCTCATGGAATCTGTTGGAAATAATAATAATTTTTTTCCCCATTAAAACGTTTTTCCTATTTTTTAAATTGAATTTTTGTTTACTGAAGTTTAATTTTTCCCTTGTACAAAAATGTTTCCATGAAGTTCGATTACTCAACAGATAATTTTGTTTAGGTGTAAAAACAGTATTAACTTGCTGCTAATTTATATGTTTTCTATTTCCCATAAAGGAGGAACATTCACCATGACAGTCAAAAAAACACACACTGGAAAAATACAGATTTTACTGATGGGTTGAATATTCTCTGGGGATTTTCCTGGTAAGCATCAATCATTTATTACTGACCACAGGGAGTTTCCATATGTCATCCCTACCTGGCATGCTCCCGGACCCCATCCTTGGACTTGAAGAGCACCAAGCAGCCCTCTACTTTACAGTGGTAGTGATCCTTGTACAGGTACTGGCACCGCGAGTTACAGGGATCATTAGCTGTGTACCTGTCAGGGTTCAAAGGTCAAAGGTTAGATCATAGGCTAGATAAAGGTCAAAACTTCAAAGACAGGGTCAAAAACATGTCAGATAAAGGCCACTCATGGCGTAAACCATAAATGCAACTATATCCAGGGATAGGCTGCAAGATATGTGATTATCTCCCTTAGACCATTCATCAAAACATTGTAGACTGGTCTCTTTCTTCCAAGTCCTAGTTTAGAATGTTATTATGTATTATGACGTAAAAGTTACAGTTGCTATTTCATGCAGTTTTTCTTTGAAGGTAGAATAAGTAAAATTCAACCAATTACATTGCAGTATTTTGCATGAAAACATTCAATATCGTTTAATTCTTATTATGATGTGAAATGATTTGTCTTTTAACACATATTTTGTATTTATCCAAATTCAGAAAAAGTGGAAGTTTTAATGCAAAATACAAATTTGACTGTAAACAACAAAACCAACATTACATCTACTAATTCCGAATAAACTTTAACTGATCAGAAATTGACCCCTACTACAGAGTGTAAATGTGATGCCTACCTTATGAGGTAACTTTTCCAGGCTTCATCTCGCTCCCGCTTCTCCATGATGGGGGGCCTGGCTGCCAGCGGTACACTAGTTACCGTGGTGACTGGCTGGCATATGGCTGGGGACGAGGCTGGGGTTGCTAGAGGAGTTGCCATGGATGAGACTGAGGTAGGGATTTGGACAGGAAGTTGTAAATGTTGACGTACAGGTGTGACTTCCTGTTGGGAGGCGACTTTGATTTCATCCATGAGGTGCATGATAGGTATGGGCAATGTAAGCGAGTCGCTGAGCTTGACCCCTGTTAGGTTAAGTGCGGCCATAGTGGACGCTTTTGGCTCACCGTAAAAAGTGTCGGGGACATCGGAGGCATCATCTCTTACGCTGTCACTGTCAAGGTCGTGGTGGGAAACATCCATGGCAGTATTGGATTCGGACGACTCTGACTTTACATCGGAAAAGCTGTTTTCGTTGAGATTTTCTGGGTGGTCCTCTAGCATTAATTTAGACTCATTACTCTCAGAGTCGTCAAACGCTTCCTGCTTGATGGAGAGTGGTAAGGACATACTAGCCTGCTCTGGTTTGAATCTTTTGGAGTCATTTGAATCAAAATCGTCAAGTGCTTCACGCTTGATCGCCACAGGAAGTGACATGGACTGTTGGTTACTCATAAGTGATACATTGTTGAGGGTATTCACCCTAGTTGGCGCTATTGTGCCCGGGATCATGCCAGGAATCTGGCCCCCCTTATTGTCCTGCTGTTCATCACGGAACTTCCTGTAGGCCGACTCAAAATCTCGCCTTTCGTGCTTCCTCTTGTGAGAGTACAGCTGAGCCGTGGAGTGCAACACATAATTACAACCTAAAACAAATAAATTACAATTAAATATTGCATAAAGATCCTCTACAACTAAAAATGAAAATATTCTGCTATTTCTGTTTCATATATATGCCCTAATCCAAGAGCAAGTTTAACCAATATTTTCATTCAGAATAGACAGCTTTTTCAGATCACACAAGTTTAATTTACACTGAAATATATTGTATATGGGAGATTTTTTGTCAGTCTTAATTGTTTCTCTTTTTCGCCCTCTGTAATGTGGGCAGATTTATCATGACAGCTAATATTAGTACATAGCATACTATATAGTTATAATAACATGTGAATGGCGAAATTAACACGGGGTGAATTTGGGATTTGACTGGGTATAAGACTCCCAGTATATCACATGTGTTAACCCTTTCACCACTGTAGACCATAATGGACACATCCATGTCAATGCATGGTAGAGTCTACTTAAGTTACATAGGGGTGAAAGGGTTAAAGTATTCAAATATATACTAGTATTCCTGATAGCAAAAGAGTCAAATAAAGGAAATTAAATGTCAGTGTTCATGACAGGCAGGCAATGCACATGCCAGTGAAGATTTAACATGCGAGGTCAAAGGTCAATCTTACTCCTCCACAAGATGGCCGTCTTTGTTCTGTACGCCTCCTATGGGCAGAGTACCTTTCTCACTACGACAACAGAAACAACACGACAGCTGATTGGTCAGAAACAACCGCAAATTTTAATTGGGTAAACGACAAGAGTTTTGATGGCATAATCTTGTGAATTTACACAGAAGCTGGTAATTAAGATGAGTGAAGACAAAGAGCAATGTCAATAATTAATTTATATGTTTTATCTTCAGACTGTCAAGAATCGATTGAAGGAATGACTGGATTGGAATTTTAACAAGAAACAAGTGTATTAATTATTACAGTTTAACAGCGAGATTGCTGAAAAATTGCATAGAACCAAGAGAACAGAAAAACAGGATTAGGCTATCCGTACACAGGTTACTTTTGTAGACGACTGCGGGTCTGATGGTGAAAGATACGAAATAAAATGAAACGTCAGATAATCATGATTTATTCTTCAGCATGGACTATGGTTGATGACGCAGCACTAGGGCCGTTTAATCGTGTGGCGTGTTTACGATGTCACCTGGTCACAATGGACATCTATACCATAGATAAGTTAGATAGAATGTAAATATATCTATAGAATATACATACAACTACATGAAATTATTAATCTATTGTATCTATGATACGTTATTTTAAAATATGGGGGCCTGAAATTTGAATGTTTATAATACTTTAGCATAATGATTATAAGATTTGTGTAAATGGTTTGTATTTGTTTAGGAAAAGGATGGCGAAAATAAAGAGATGATTATACAGACATTTAGTCAGGGTGCAATACTGTTCATCTTGAGTAACTAAACAAACAAAGGGTTATCTTACCTTTCTCCAGATTCCATGATGGGTTCCTTGCTTCGCGTGTCCGCCGACCCCGCGTGACCCACACGTTCCTTCAGGCACATGATGACGCCACACTTGTTCCGGAAGTAGCAAGTCACGTCGACGAGAACAAAGAGGACGACGAAGACGACGATCACGATGAGGATTATGATTCCAATAGGGAGTCCGAGGTCTTCTGCATATAAGTAAGGGTACAAGTTAAGGGTCGGTGTTCCTTTAGACTGTTTCCATATTTTTATTGTATTAAAAATTATTGAAACATTGAATATATATATCGTACAGATTGAATAACACATACGTGTATACATAATTCATATCAAAACGATGTGCATGATATTAACGCATTCACCCCTGAAGACACATTTGAACTCTTCCAAATCTAAGGTTGGAATAATTCATTATGAAATTTGAGGGGTGAATGAGTTAACATCATTGTTACTGAACAATCATACATATATTACACATAGCCTAATTGATAAAATCACATGGCCATAAAATGCAATACATATTAATCACGTTTACAGTATAAATGGACAACAAATCACCTGAATGTAATATCTTCATAAATACTTTATATAAAGAAAACGGGAGAAAAATTATTTCATTTTCAAGAGCAGAAATAGCTGGCGGAATTATTAAATATTTGCATTATAATTGTCTGCTCGTATGTTTTGATTTTTGTATGACTGTGACCAATGGTTGGTGTAATCATTAACTTTGGTACAAGTCCACATTTTTACAATGCAATACATCATTTACATTTTCATGAATGTCTTGAATTAATTTCTGATACATTTATATTAACCCTTTCAACACCATAGACCAAAATGGACTCATCCAGAACAATGTATGGTGGAGTCTACTAAAGTTGCATAGGGATGAAAGGGTTAATGGACATTCAGGTATGTTTGAGTCCGTTCTGTGAAGGTGGGATGTAGACAAGTATATACTGATATAATTATATATGTACGAGCTATCAATGTTATTTACACTACACATAATATTCTTGATACGGTGACACAAAATTCTACAAACCACGAAGTACGAAGGATGACCTACAAACATACATAACCCATACGTCACTGTGAAATACAAAACATTGATTATTAAATTATCTTGCAAAGTATAACAGGAATATTAACAACGAGACTGTTGTCGTTATTCCGTCTTTGCGTATTGCAGAGTTATCTTCTCTTGTGAGCAGGTATTGATTGTTACATCATTGGTTTGTGTGAGAAATTACGTCGTTTTCTCAATAATTGATGACGAATTACGTTACTCTCACAAACAAATGACATGGTAACAATCAATACCTGCTCCCAAGAGAAGATAACTCTGCAATACGCAAAGACGGAATAGTCAACAATAGGTCATTTTGTTATGTGTTTGGTCTTTCAATCTGATTTTCAAAATATGAATTTTACATTTAACTCGCGTCCGTTCGAAAGAATTCTTTTTCGTGTAAAAAGCATTTTAAATTGGGTTGATTCAAACACAATTGAATGACTGGTAGAGTAATTTTGTTTTTCAATTTTCAATTAAATATTTAAACTGGAACGACTGATCGAGTAAATTGATTTGTTTCAAATTTCAATCAAATTTTTTAACTTCAGATCTATGAATCTGAAATAATGTCACTTTTTATAGCAAATCTTCGATAAAAACACTGACATTCCTGCAAATATATCCAAACATTTTTTTTCTTCAAACTTTCAATCAAATTTTTGAACTTAAGATATATGAATCTGAAATAATGTCACTTTTTATAGCAAATCTTCGATACAAACACTAATATTCCTGCAATTATATCCAAACATGTCAATTAATCGGTAACAATTTTGTGTGAAAAACAACAGAATATACTGAAGTGTTAACAAACCCAACTTTGAGTAATTCTCTGTTGTTAGCCATTACTTAGTCCATAGTAGTGCTTGATAGTACGTGTATTAGTCTGTGTACAGCACAATCAATACAACGGGTCATAAGAACGGATATATAATATAAACATAGAATATAATCATTTATACGTGTCTTGTATTTAGTATTTACAGTAAGAATATAGCAATTATATTTCACCGGACAGTGCAGGCTAAGAATAGTCAACAAACTTTCCCATCACATTTTTCCTATACAGAGACAGGTGTACACTGGTGAACATTTACCTGGCGAGCGTTATAAACCCGCTGACGGACACAAGATCTGTAACAAATTCCCTACAGTGAAACAACCCCTTATCATTCAGCATATTTGCCCTTAAAAACACCTAAATAACAGTTTAGGTGTTGTTTTTTTTACCTTATTTCCTACCAGCGTAATTCCAATACACCAATTTGTCTACATGTTTTATAAACACCTAAACCGCGTTGTTCTCTGTACACAACAGTACAGGTATTTTTTTTAATTATTTCCTACCAGCATATTTCCATTTACAACAATTTTATGTGTGCAGGTTTTTAAAGCACTCAAACCGCGTTGTTCTCTGTACACAACAGTACAGGTATTTTTTTTACCTGGTAATTATTTCCTACCAGCATATTTCCATTTACAACAATTATTTTGTGTGCAGGTTTTTAAAGCACTCAAACCGCATTGTTTTCCGTACACAAAAAGTCTCAGCATAAGAAATAGTCTTTTGGGAAAGCTTCTTAACAGTTCTTAACATTGTCGGCTTCAACACTTCATAAGTACACATCACCTAAACAGTTAAAGATTGAACATGAAACACTAATCAGTCATTCCACACCTTCACAAAGCAAGATAACACAAAATAACACATTTTCATTGAATACAAATTTGACAGATGAACAAAGTCTAGGGAAAAACTTAACGCATACTTGAATAGCTAAACTGTGTAAAATACATGGATATACTAATCAGCGTGTCTCGAATCTTACCCGTCTCATCAATTCAGATTTTAACTACTAATTAAATGTATATCGTAATCAATTAAATTTGTGATTTTCATTCCATGTTTTCGCATGGTAAAACATCAACTACAATATTGCGTAAAACTTTTAGCATTTTTCCATTTAGAATACTTTATTGCATTAGCTGAGTCGTGTTAAAACCGAAAGATATGGCAGGAAATGCGACCATTCCATTAGTTTTATGTCTGAATATCAAGCAAGGTGCCATAATATTTTCAGTTTTCTCTTTATCAAATTCAAACCTCGCTTCAATTGGAAATAATTTCTGATCCAAAAATAATTTCCTTAACCCTTTCACCACTGTACACCATAATGGACTCATCCATATCAATGCGTGGTAGAGTCTACTAAAGTTACATAGGGGTGAAAGGGTTAAAGTAGTAGGAAGTCATTGAATTTTTACAGAAAAAAAAACAACGCATCAACGAGTTCGAAAAATTTGAAACACACTGAAACCAAAACAAACTGTATAATATAATGACTTCATGTTAGTTCCCAATATGCACGTGTTATCTTATATATGAAAAACATGCTCAAAAAGTATCAAAGTTTATAATTTTTGGACTTATTAAATTACCTACAATAGAACCTCCTTATTCAATGCACTGATATGGTTTTCAATGAATACAGAAATAATAGATTTTCTAGATTTACGAATCATGGCCTATATTTGTTTTATTCATTGCCTTAATTAATACGGATATTCTTAGCACTTAACATGGGTATAGGTATAACCGGTGCACCTGCTAAACGAGGTTCCACTGTACATTGAGTTAGTATTATACTAGAACAAACAACCATGCACATATCAACTGTTACATATAAATATCAAAGATAATAATTTCCAATAATATATCGTAAAATGTATAAAATCAACATATAACAACATCAAATATTCAATTCCAAAACATATACTCATAACCAAGAAACGTTATTTTCCTTTTAATATTTCACAACAGAGATTTCAACGAAGGGAGGGAGCTACTTTTAAATTTTTTAAATTAATTAATATTTTCAATTAGGTTTAATGTTAGAGTGGGAGAGAGAGAGAGAGAGAGAGAGAGAGAGGGAGGGGGGGGGAGCTCATAGCTTGAAGATATTTAATGTGAGATTGTGGTAGTGTTCTTCTCAAACACACCAGTAACACTGAAGTTATATGTGTATAAGCGTAATGTCTACAAAAGGGGCATCGAGAAGCATGGATTATGTTAGTTATTGATCATAGGGATGGAATGTTTGCCAAATTAACCTTGTACTGTAATTAAGCATGATATTTATTGTTCCGTTAGATGGAGGATTTAAGTATATAAACATTATTTCTTCTTCTTGTGAAATATCAAAGGAAATTTGTGAAAATTTATAATAGAAAAAAAACCTCCTTTTTTCTTGGAGAAGGTTATTTCTTGTTGTGAAATATCAAAGGAAATTTGTTAACATTTCTATATTAGAAAAATAATCCCTTTTCCTGGAGAAAGTTATTTCTTCTTATTGTGAAATATCAAAGGAAATTTGTTAAAATTTCTATAATAGAAAAAAATAAACTTTTTTCCTGGAGAAAGTTATTTCTTCTTGTTGTGAAATATCAAAGGAAATTAAATTTCTATAATAGCAAAAAAAACTCCCTTTTCTTATTTCTTTTATTGTGAAATATCAAAGGAAATTTGTTAAAATTTCTATAATAGAAAAAGCATCCCTTTTCTTGGAGAAGGTTATTTCTTCTTGTTGTGAAATATCAAAGGAAATTTGTCAACATTTCTATATTAGAAAAATATATATCCGTATAAGGTAGTGCAGTTATAAGTGAATACTTACCGTCAAACGAAGGTGTGTTCACATACACGTGCTGTAAATTCTGTCAATACAACATGCACGTGCGCTTCTAATAATAAAACAGACAAAACTATCATTGGCAAAAACCATAAAAGAGCAGTCAATGTAACAAAAAATAATATAATCCCTCACATTGGTTACCAGCCAAAGCCAAATTTTACATTTTTAATATTGGGAATTATAATCTATTTTTTATGTAATTTTTTATTTTTCATTTCCCCAAAAAAATATTGACTTATTCAGATCTTAATTACTTATCATTTTTATACAAAAATCTTTCATGATTTTTGTAAATAATGACATTATGACCGGAGCGAACATACTAAAAAAAAATCTTTTTGATGTTACAATTTAAAATGATGGCAGTCATACTAATACTGTTAATACATTATGACAATGCCATGGTTGATTTTTGCTAATTTCTTAATGCGTTTGTGATAATTATACAATATAATATAAACTTTACATATCTTATGAAATTTCTTTATATATGTATCATTTTTCACACGATATTTTAAACATATTAACCCTTTCACCACTGTAGACCATAATGGACTCATCCAGATCAATGTATGGCAGAGTCTACTAAAGTTACCTA